>VZRZ01003083.1:862827-947689 GCA_013398175.1 Climacteris rufus
CTTTTGTAATCTTGCATTTTTTTTGCATGCTGAACTTAACAAATCCATTTCAATTTCTATATATGACCTCTTTCATTTTCTGTTTCCTGTGCATTTAATAACACTATATTTTAAAAAGAAGAATTTATGTTGAGCAATTCAGTGATATAATTACCACTTACAAATTCACCTCTGCTTTTTATAAAGGTTTCTGACTTTGTGTGGCAGGATAAAGAGCTTCATTATTTCTCATCTTTCCTCTACATTTATGTAACTTTTGCTTCCCATTTAAAACTTACTTTCTAGCCATTTCTCTTTCCCCCAGGCACACATATACAGAGTATGTGAATAAGATTTGGAAACAACCAGCTGGCTACATGGGTATTTTTCCCCTTGAAATTCTCTTTGATGCGAGACTCTGTTGACATATTTTCATTGACTGATACAACAACAACAAACTAACCAAAAAACCCCCAAAACAACAACAACAACAACAACAAAATCTCTCAATCCCCAAGAAGTTTAATAGAGTAAAGTAAACATTGCACTGCTGGTTCTTAAAGTGATATCTCCTTGGGCTTCCAGGAAGAATTTAATTAATCAGATTGGTAAACATGTCTGTGTGATTTAGGCCCAGGAAACAGTGCAGGAATAATTAGGGAGAGCTAAGTAAAAAATGACATTTGACTTACTGCCAAAATTGTTATCTAAAGTAGTTAAATATAATTGTCATGAAGTGAGTACTCACAGAAAATAGGACTGGAAAGGACCTCAGGAAGTCATACAGTTCCTACTTCTTCCCCAATGCAGGATCTCGTGTATCTATCCTGTGCATGGCAAATTCTTACCTAATCTGTGCTCAGAAGTCTCCACTGTTGGATATTCCACATCTTCATCAGGCAATCTGTTCTTGTACAGGGTTTTTATTGTCGTAAAGTTATTTGCTGGTGTTCAACCTCCATTTCTTTCATTTTACCGTGTCTAAATGTCCTTGTAGGAAAGTACTTCTGAACTCACATCATATCCCATCAAGTCAAACCACAATGAACTAATTGAAGTCAACAGTGGGAGACCATCACAAGGAGAGAAGTAGGCCGTTTTCTGTTAAGAAGTTCCCAGTATTGCTAAAGGGGGAGTTTCCTCACTAAGCATGAGCATCTTTCATGCTGGGACTTGGACAAGGCCAGCAACACAACAGGGAGCTGCTTCTGTAAGCAGTTTTTGAGACCAGCTTCTTAAGTACACAAACTGCATAAACTCATCTCCAACATGAGCAGGTAGCAGGAATTTTGGTTTTGGGTTAGTGTCTTTAACTAACTAGTGTCTCTAGTGTCTTTCAAACTAGTTGATGCACTTATGATTTTGTAGTCTAGACTGGGCTTTTCTGAAGCCTGAGATATACCAGAAAGTGAATAAAATTGCTCTTTCGCACAGGAAAATAAAAAGAAAAAAGATAGGGGATGAATGAACCACATTTCAATTTATTTTTTCTGCTTCTTGCCCCATCCCGCAAGGAAGAACTGAGTGAGTGGCTGTGTGCTGGCTGGGATTAAACCAAAACAACCCCATATCTGACTATCTAGAGGGGCAAGTAAATGCTCCAAAAATAAAGTTATGAAGTTTTGGATGTGTCTTCCCCTGTTCAATTCATATGTGAGATCTGTGGTTCTTGTGAGGGGGACATTTGCAGAAGGGCTCTCTCTCTGAAGGGAACAACATGGATCAAACTCCAGGGTGAACCACAAATTAACCTGTCATTCACTTGGTGCCAGTAAACTCATACTGGGCGAATGTGACTTTATGCCTAAGGTTTTGCATACAGGTGAATGAATCAGTCCTGTTAAAAGGGTCCTGCTGTGCTTAACTGACAACAAGGATCTGAATGCAATTGCTTTTGCATTCTCAGTACTAAATTCCTGCAATTCACACCCAATCCCTGACTTCCTCCTTTTGAGCTGTAGCTAAACATTAGTTGTCCTGTTTCCCTTGACTAAAAGGTGGGTTCAGCTCAAGAGACAGAGGTGTTTTGAGACCCTTGCAGTCAGCCTAAGACCACGGAAACCACTGGGGAACTGGTTATCTCACCTTCAGCCTACCTTCCTGCTCCCAGGGTGAGGCATGAACAGCAGCTCCTCAAAGTTTGGGTGCATCTCACAGGGCAACCCTCGCACACCCTTCTACTATCCTACTCACTGGAGCACTCCCACATGACAACCTCAAATGGCTACTTTTAGCTGCTGTCTGTGGGAAGAGCAAAAAGGGAGCAAGGCAGTTTATAGAGATGGAGGAGGCACAGGCAGCATGTTCTGGCTTTTGAACAAGGATTCCTAATGAGAAAGAAAATGATAAATATTTGAGTCCATGGTTTTTAATTTCATTCACTTGTGCTTTACACCCAGGGAATATTTTCCTCTTGGTAGAAAGTGCTGATTCAGGTTAGAGAAACAAACATCTGACAGCCTCATTTGGCTAAGATTAAGTATACAGAAATTCATTTCACATATCACTGCTCTGTGTTCAAACTAAACAACAACACCCTCTTTTGACCTAATTTGTTTGTTCTTGTTGGGCTTGGCAGTGAGACAAACCCTAACATGGCAAAAGATACAGGTCCAGACCAAGTAGGTCCACAAACACTCACAGAAGGGTTGTTTTACTTCCACAAATCCCTTCTTTGTATCTTCTCTTTCTTCACTTTCTCTCCTTTTCTGGTCATTTGCATTCAGATTAGGCTGATCCCTCCTTCTCCATCATGCTACCTCTGTGTAAGAGCAGGGACAAATTTAGAAACTCAGGAGAGTCAAGTGGATTTCAGCTCTTGTGCCTGTACCTTGCAGCAGCCAAAATGCTCCATCTTAATCGCAACACCCACAATCCCAGGGTGTGCCTGGTCCTTTTGAGAGGGTGCCACCCAAGGAGCCCCGTGAGCATGCAGGGAGTTGAAGGGTTTGTGCAAATTTAAGCACTGAGCTCCACCTCATCAGGACTGAGTCTGCTTTAGGCAGGTGTCAAGTACTTTTCCCACAAGGCAGAGAATTCCTGTTGAATTCTTCAAAGAGGTTCCAAAATGTCTCAGTAGAGTACAAGTTTATTTACTTTTTAGCCAGAGAAGAAGTCATCATTTCATTCTTAGAAACTGCATCCCATTTTTGTTGACTGACTTTTGCCCTCAGAAATATTTGTCTTAGACAGCGAGTGAGCAAGGGTTGATCATCAGCCTGAGAAATGTTGATGAGAATGACCACTTTTAGGAAAAGTAATTAGCAACTAAAATACAGCAAAATGAAAAGAATATTTCCAGAAGGTTATTAAAAGATACAGATCACAGATTAAGTGAATGCAGAATTGTTATCCACTAAATACTGCAAGAATTGAACTAAAGAGCACGTGATAAAAACTATTAGGACAGCAGTTTAAAATATGAAAAGAAAGCAGCTCCTCACACAGTGGATAGAGAATCTTTGAATGTTGCTGGCCTGAAGGCTGCAGAGACAGACAGCAGCAGCAGGCTCGAAATGGGTTTAGGCAAATTTGCAGACAACAGAGCTGTAAAAGGACACTAACTAGAACAGGCAACATGTACAGTCTAACATCCTGATCCAACAAAGGTGATCGCTGTGGAAACACAAGGTGACAGAGGGAAATGTCCAAGCCTGTGTGTTTTCCAAGGATAGTCTCTCACCTTAACCCAGCTGAGACCAAAGTACTGGGTTGAAGGGTACCACTGCTCTGGCTCCAAAGGCCTGTTCCTATTCTCCAATAGCAGGCATATCTTGGAAATAAAAAGGATGATCAGCTATATATTTGTCTAATAAGTGGAAGATTTTATTAGCTATATTTTACACCACTAATCAGGTTTTTGTCTAGGCTGAAATACACAGCATGTTAAAACCAATCTCCACTATATTAATGGATATTTTGGAGCAGCTTTTTACACTAGCATGTGTTATTATTTTATTTTTCTTTTCAGAAAAATAAAATTATGCTTTTAATTTTTTTGACATTTTGGGTTGAGTAATTAAGAGCTTTATGGAAAACCATAATGCTCATCTAGCAGAGGAATTTAATCACTGTTGTGTTAGGCTTTCTTTAAAAAAATAAACCTCCTGTTAAATAGATTACTGTTTTTTTAATTAGATGGTTTAATTACAACTTGTTAATGGAAATATTACATAAATAGCTCTCAAAACCACACATGCTGTGCATTATCAGAAAAGAGAGAAGTTGCAGGTGTCCCTAAAGGAATAACTTTCAATATGGATAAGTGGAAAGAGAATAAACAGCCAGGACAAAACTGTTCATAAATGGTGCAATGACATCTTCAAATGGGCAGCCATAGCAGTGGGGATGTGGTGACACTACAGCAAATTACCAACTTAAAAAAATTGGCGGTCAGAGTTGTTAAATTCCAGGACTTTCTGTGTGTTCCCTCTATGTTAATATATTTATCTGCAACTGTAAATATTGATCATTTTATGTATTAGTCCATCTAGCTGTACCGTAGAGTCACACACAGCTTTGATGTTGGAGGTTTGAGCAATATTTCAAGGCCTGTCTCTACTTTACTACATGCTCCTCAAGTCACAGCTCTTACCATTAAAATCTGGAAAATAAATTATGTTGAAATAAAATTTATTTATCTTCTTGTAGAGATTTCAAGATTCCAGCTAAAAGACAGAGTTATTACATGATTAGTGTTATACACACACAATAATATTCATATTTGTTTGTGCAGGTGTGTGGACACACACATCATTGTGCTCTGTATATGTGCATTTGAATAAATATTCATTAGGCAGAACACCTATTGCTCCCAGTTTTATCTGTTTGAATGACAACCTTGAAAAATCAGAAAAGAGTCAGACACTTAAAGGACTATGGACCAGAATTTTGAGGTACTTTAAACAGGGATAAAAACGAAGGTAACCTCAAGCTCTTTGTCACTTTGATAATTTAGATTTTGTAGGCAGATACACCCCTGCTTGGACATGTGTGTGTATATGTAAGCTATAAGAAGTGTGAACGTATCCACATCCAAGTGTCTGTGCCTATATTTGCAAGTATGCAGTCATCTTTATTTAACAAAGAAACATGCAGTGCACTCACAAACACACAATTCTAGTTGGATTGAAAACACATCACAATCTATAATATTTATGTACTTAGCAGAATATAAGATTGGTTTGTAAGGTCTTTAAATACTGAAGAAAGAGAAATATATTTACTAGTTATTAATTTGGAGGGAAATATTTAAAGCTTCCCTGCCTATAGCAAGGGGACAAACAAGACAGTAGTGGCTGGGTCCAAGAAGAAGATTGAAATAACTGCAGACCTGCAACGATTTATACTAAAAGATGAGAGAATGAGACATCATGGAATGTGTCACATAGTAAAGGTGTTTTCTTGGGGAATGCTTGGATTGTCTTTAAAAAAAATAATCTAACAATATCTAATTTTGGGTTTTGGAGGATGGAATATTTATAATTCTAATGAATCATTTCTATTCATAGAAGTTTATAAAAAATACTTTTTTTTTTTGGACCAAATATGACTTGGCAAGAAGAATGTCTGCCCCAATGAAGATTATGGAATTTAGGCTTTATTCTACTTTTCTCTCTTTCTAAAATCTAAACTGTATGGGTTGGATCAATAAAGACTTGATGATTCACAACCCTGATACATAACTTATTTATACTGAGTGTAATAGGAAGCTTTACCTTGTTCAGCATTTGGAAAGAGGGACTTCAAATTCTGATAAAACCTCTGGCTGATGGAGATCTTACTGGAGGGAATATTGGGCAATTTCTCACCTGCTTGGAGAGACTTGGGATGTAATTTCACATCATTAGCAAACTTGCTGAGTGTACACTCTGTCCCAACATCCAAACCATTAATGACGATGTTAAACAGGATCAGACTCAGTAACGACCCCTGGGTTGTACTGCTGATTACTAGCCTCCAGCTAGATTTTGTGCCATTGATCACGACCCTATTTCTCTGTTACATCCCCTGTTCCTCTCCTAGCATTTTTTAATCTTCCTACACATAACTAAATGGCTAATCTCATGATTGGCGGGGCCTAGGGGGAGGGGAAGAGCAACCTACATCTTATTTTGGTGTTTGTACAGCTGCAAGGAGCTAATGGCATCTGTTCAGAGACTAATCTAGTCCAACAGATCTGGGTTCAGCACACAGCTTTGCACTGTCCTTGATGAAGTGTGCTAAACTGTGTTTCCACACTACTCAGCAGCTCCTTTAAACAGCTAACCTCTTAAAAAGGAGCACTCTGTGTAAATCCTAGGAATGTGCAACGTTACCAGTGACATGCTGTGAGAGACTGGAATGCTAATGGTTAATGATTCAAACAATTTCCACTTGCAGTGTCCGCCCAGGTGCAGAGGTGGTGCGTGTCCATCACCCATGGCTATAAGCTGGGTGTTGAGCTGGATAATGGAAGAGGCCGATTCTGCAAGGTTGGGTAGTGCTTTTTATTATGCCAATGTCCTTACATAAGTGGCTCAGCTGTGAATACTCCTCTCATGGGAAGAACTGGGACATTCTTACTAAGCTTGAAGGTATTCATCCCTTCTAATGGGCCATCATCAACTCAACTACTCTAAGGTTAAGAGGCAACTGCCATATCATAAAATGAATCAAAGACTCCCAAAGTGTCCCATGATCCATGGTATGTCATCACCCACTGTAAAACTCCCTGTCCTAGTGTAGGTACCCGAACATCTATTAACCCATTGGACTGTGTGTTTTGTGGGCTTCCCCCAACCCTGATGGATCAAGACTTTGGCCACTGGACATCGAAATTGCAACAGTTAAGTCTCTTTGCTGGGTCCAGGGCTGATGATTATATACCTCTCTACCCTTAATCCTTTCTTTCTCTTTCTTTCTTGTCTCTTACACGTTCTCTTATGTGTTCTTTTTATGCATTTATATTGTTGCGTTGCATTTCTAACCAAAATGGCTACATTTTAAAATTTGCCAGGTACCTTATTCTACCTTGATGTTCTAAAGTTTGCAAGCAAAAGTTTGTTACTGAGCCTCCTGAGAATTTTTTTGTTTCTCCTGTGCACCACCGAGAGTAAATCAACCAACATTCCCCTAAACCCCCCGAGTGGACTGGGGTGTAACACTTGCATGCTGAAAGAGGCAAACAAGACACTCTGTGGTGGCGCAATATTACCAGGGGCTCTGTGCTTACACAAGAAACCACTCACTGTGTCTGAATAGAGAGTTCTGTGAACTGCATGTGGTGGCTGCTGTCTTTCTTGGAGGTGTATGAAACAAGCCAACAGCTGTGGTGCTCACAGTCTACTTCTACAGGGGTTGGCAGACATAGTCAGGAGAAAGCACTGAAAGCAGCTGAGGAAAAAAATTATATAAAAAAATGCAATTTGCTATAATATGAAGGGATCTTTTGTTTTTATTTTTCTTTAAAAAAAACAGGAAGCAATTATGTCTGTCACAAACAGTCTGCAACCAACTCTTTCCTTTTAGCAGGATGGTGAAAAGTTGTTTTATATGATCATTTTGAATGGAACAGTTTCAGGTAAAATTTGAGAATATCAGTGTTACCTGAGAACCTGAAAATCTGCAGACTTCTATTTCTACCACTCTTAGTGGAGACAATGTATCTAGAGAGGCATACTTGAATCTCCCATTTCATTTCATGTCTCTGTCAGTTCATTTGCTGTTTGTATGCAGGAATCGGTGTTCTGCCAGAACTATGTTTCTGTTCAGTGCTCAGAAAACAGCTGGGCCATTCTTTTTCCAGCAAGAAATCTGGTTCCATGTAGCCAAACCTTTGTGTGTATTAATTTGTTAGTTTTCCTGTGCTCCTGAAACTACTGGGAAACTTCTAGCCTGGAATAAAACTCTGCAGAAAACCAAGTAACATTTTCCATAACCAGCAGATTATATCAGTGTTCAGCGAACTGAACTGACTGCTAAATGGATTTTCAGTTGAAGTGTTAGGCAAGGGTTTGGACTTGCAATGATTTGCCTTAATATCCTGTAATATATTCCAGCTTTAGGGGGAAGGGATGTTGTATGGTGATTGGTATAATTGCATAGAACTTTATGTGCAGAGTGTTAGAGTTCATGCTTATTTGAAAAACTGCTCCACATTCAGTTTCGTAAAAGATCCCTAGATAATACAGGAAAAAAGTAGATAGATTCTAATATGAGTAAAGATTAGAATTTACTGTATGGTACTGCAGATCCTTGGTGGAGTCAGCTTTTCCCTAAATCAAAGAATGCCTCAGCATGGACCCATGTGCTGAGGGCATTTTTCTTGAATCAGTACATCAGTAGTTTAACATACCATAACACTAAGAAATGTAACGATGATGATCATTTTCTACTGTATTAGTTGCCAGGAGCCTGTGCATTTTGCAAGAAAACTGCCAGATATAAAGATTGTTACATTTAGATCTTCTGAGGATTTATAGGTTGGTAGAAAAAAGTGCTCTTAGTGAGAAAGGAACTCGTACAAGTGGGAGCAATATTTGCCTTGGAGTAAAACTTGTTTTCACCTTAAAGAAAAGCAACAACAAAAAAGTAGAAAAATAACAAAGATGTATTCTCACAGGTACGCTGGAGGGGAAAGCTGAATCAAAGGAGCCAGATTGCTTCATTTAGTTCAAACTCTGGTTTGGTTTTGTTGCCAAGACTCTGATACCTCCAGATTTTGTCCACCAAGATTCTGTCAAGCTGCTGCTAAAGACTGTGGATGATTTTGAACCTTCTTTTGATCTGAGTACCTGGCAGGTTTACTTCTATATCCCAGAAGGAACCTGGGCTCAGGAAGAAACACCATTGTCTGTGGATAATTCCAATACAAAAGTGTCCTCCAGAGAACTGCTGCAGCCACTCTCCTGGGCTTCTCTCTGATTTCGCTGGGCCTTCTGTCACTCTGTTCCTGGCTGGCTGCTCTCGATGTGAGCTCCTCTGGAATTCTTACTACCTAGTAGAAGGTTCTGTCTTGTTTCACATAACTGTCTCTTCATCATGGCTTGCATCTCTGCTAGGAATGTGTCTCATTATTCTTGTTCCTTCTTCCTCATTTTTCAAGTCTCTTATGAGACTCATAAGTGAAAGCTGTGTTAATTTTTCTCTTTAGAGCCTGATTTAAAGTAACCTATATGTTATAGTCACTGCTGTCTCTCCATTTTTAATAACAAATAATTTTAGAAAACAGCTGCTTTGAAAGGTGCTACACAGAATGAGTTTTGCTGTATAGCCTTATTGCACACAGCAAGTGTGACTTCTTCCCGTTTGCTTTATGGAGTTCATAGTTGGTTTTTTTTTCACATCTCAAACAATGTGACACCACCTTTGAAGTGGATAACAATAAAAGTGCTGGACTGAGAGTAATTTTGGTGGTGACAGAGAGAGTGTTTATCTCCAGGCTCTTTTTAAGGGATTCAGATAATGTCTTCTTAGCATTTTTCTAGGGAGATATCCTAACACAAACTCACTAAATCTGTACAGGACAGTTGTCATGTCCCAGAGCAGATGTACCAACCTGTAAACATTGTGCACAGGGACAAATAGTACACAACTAATCTGCAGTTCCCATGAGAGTAACACATCATTTTCAGTTAAAACCTTCTGGGTGTAGTCATGTGTTTTTCTAAGGAGTTCTGAAAAAAAAGCAAAACCATTTTGGAAGAGCTTCCATATCCAGTTCTTCTCAATTCTCAAGTTTTGTGGAATTCAGACAATCCTTTACGTCAGTTCTACATTTAGACTCAGGGTAAACTACCAGCCATTGTCTATATGGCTGCAGCACTGAAGGAGAAAGAAGTGAGAGTACTGCCCAGGGAAGCAGCTTTGAGCCTGCTTGACATCCATGTGGGTTTCAGGCTCCAGACCTTCTGCTGTTTTCTATCAGGAACATTACTCATATCCTGCATGCTTCTTCTTCCTCCTTAGATTGTGCATTCTTCAGATGCCAGTACCACTGTCTTAAACCCAGCCTTCCAAATCATTTAGACATCCTTTCCTGTAACTGCAGCAATTGCATAGCGCTTGGGTTTACTAGGGTCTGTGCAAACATATGCTAATTAATTATAACTAATTACACATACTTAGTGTGTTTAATCCTATTTTTTACACCTCAGATTCTCCAGATTCCTATTTTTTTTTAATTTTTTGTATGTTTTAAAAACCTGTTTACTAATTAGGGAGGGGAGGACTGGAGAGAGGGAGTACTGTGGTATAATACTCCATTTTTGTGTAATGCAAATTTATTTCAGTTACATTTTAAAATTATCAATATTTAAAACTGAGACTGGGCTGAATAAATTACTTGCCTTCTACCTTCTTTCAACATCTTATATTAATTAACAGGGTCAACTCTGTGTCTGCAGAGGTCTGGCTAACACCTCCACTTCCTGCAGGATTGCAGGGTCTATTGACAAGCCATAGCGCCTTCTCTGTTGCACCCAGGTGCTTGCAGATGTCCCAGAAAAATTTTTCACATAGCACTCTCAAATCCCACATCAGCAGAATCCAGATCTGAACATTAGGATTTTGCAGGTTCAAGCTCGAGAGACAAAGGCAGATATTGGCACTGCCTCATCCTGGCATGTTAAAAAAAAAAATTACTTTCTCCTTAATCAAGTGTGAAAGCTAATTCAGATAAAGTGTGTGACAGTAATGAAATAGAAGAAATACTTTCTAATTAGAATGTCAGCAAGATAACACAAACCAAATCCTAAACTCCCCACCATTAAGGTTTCCCCACTGAGCCCTCCTGCCATTGTTCCTCTCTCTTTCTGATTGCTTTTTAATAACAGCTTCTGTGTGGCCTTTGTAAATAACCCTCTCATTACAGGTTTGCTTGAAACATGCAATCAATTTATTAAGGTATTTTCCAGGAGAAATTAGCAGGTACAATAAAGCGCACTCATTCATTCCTGGCACTCATTCATTTTTAAAACCGGAGGTTGACCAGGTGCCACTGTTGCTTCTGCCAGCCTTACCAATCAATTTGATGGCACCAGAATCACAGCCATATGCAGATTAATCCAGGCTGGGCAGGCAATGGCATTTTCAGGGAGACTGAAAAATTAGAAATTATCTGTGTTTTTCTTCAAAAGTAGTAGTCTTTGAAACAACTAGAGAAATTGAATCTTTGATTAGGTAATTTTTCAACTATTGTTTATATATGTGTGAGTGTCTATGTATATGTTGTTTGATCCCTGAAGAGAATACTGATTCTTTATAAAACACAAAATGTATAGATTGAGAGGGAAGACAAAAAATATTTTAAACGTTTCTTTAGATTTAAGATCATCATGTAATAAATAATGGACAACTTCCTCTACCAAAAAGGAAGACCACAACAGGAGGGAGAATGAGTTCAGCTGTCTGGCATGAAGGACTTAAGACAAAAGAAGCCTTTTTAATAATATTTTAGTCACATTGTTCAAGATCAGCCATGTGGGGGGAATTGCTAATATCCAGTAGCTCTTCACTGGTAGCTGAGAAATGAGCTTGGTATATGTGGGCTACTTCCTGGTTAACAGATGCATTTGTATGAATTACCAAGTATGGCTGGAAGTAAATGGCTGACTGAAATATATGGGAATAAGAGAACACAGATATTCTCCCAGGATAGAAAGTCCTTTCATGGCAGGACAGAGGCAAGGAAATGATACTGGGGATTTGGAAGAGGAAGGTTTCTTTTTGAGAACAGGCCATTTTCAATAAAGGAATCTATGCCAAGGCTTTTATTTTTCCCCCAAGTTATGTGGATAAAGCGAAAACCTGGGACTATGGAATTTAAAAAATCCAAACGTTTTGACATTTTGTCTGGATTCTTTCTCACTGAACTTGATATTTTGGTTTCCAAAATTAATTTTCAAAATTAATTTCTTCATTCGTGTAGGAATGTAACCTTGTGAAGTTTATGAAAAGTGTACCACCTCACTATTGCAGTAAAAAGTAGAGAGGACTCTGAAGTCACTATTGATGCTGCATTGCTCAGAAGACAAAAAGATAATGCAGCTGGCTTTCTCCGAATTGTTGACAATGTAATGTTTCCAGCAAGCTAATCAGAAATGACTCAGTAGACATACTGAGAGCACATAATTGAAAGTACCGTGGTTCATTTCTACAATGTTGCTTCTCACATCCAATCAGATTTTAAAATTATGTAGAAATTAATAGCCTCAGAAATAATGTGACTGTGAGTATAAACTCAGCAAAGTCAGCTGAAAAATGCTATTTCTACAATTGCTTATTTGTTCTCTCAAAGGTCTTCCTTATGTAAGTAGAAAGAATATTATCCTCTAACTTCTGTTGCTGGGAGTTGCCTTGCCAACTCAAAACAGATCATTTTTCTGGTGAATATTGGTCAGAAGACATGCGCTTCGGTAGAATAATTTTTGAACTAAAGTATGTGAAAATCTGTTGAGTGTTTGTATCAGCTATTTTGATCTTTTCTGAAAAGTTGTGCACATACTGAGTAGCTGCCTACTAAATGCTGAGGCTGTGCCTTATCTTTAGCATAAATGAGATGGTGGATTGCATGAGAGCTGCTATCAGCGCCCTGTGCAGGGAAGGCTGCTCGTCCTGTGGAGTGATTATTTCACACGGCTAACTCAAGTAAGAGAAGTTTAGGCTTTGTTACCTAGGAGGCTAAAGTCTCACAAATATTTGTACTGTGTCCTTGCACAGAACAATGTACCAAAGTGCATACTGAAAACCGAAATGGGATGAGTTAATAAGTACTGTTACAAGTACTACCTCCCTGGGGAGATTTAAAGCAGAAGATTGGAGAAGAAGCTGTTTAAATTTTAGCTTCTTGAACTATCTAGTTCTGTTAATGGAAACTGTCAGCAGTAAATGCTAGCATGAGGGGGACTAACCACATGACATCATATTGTACCCTTGCTGTTAGTACAGGTAGATCATTGCATCACATTTGTGCGTGGAAGGCCCAATTTTTGCTAAGCTTTCTTGTCATTAAGGTCCAAAATGTGAAATCCAGACATTTAAAAAGTGTGACTGGGCTTAAGGAAAACACAGGTTAAGTGAAAGCTACATCAAAGTCTTAGGTTTCATTAACAGGAAAAAAAAAAAAAAAAAACCAACAAAAAAAAGGATTCTATTTTTTACCTGCAAATCCATTCTAAATTTTTCCTTGTTTCAAGCCAGGCTAGGTCTTCTGTTAAGATTTAATCTTGTCCTAGTGTTTCTCTCATTAATACCTTTCTGTGCTTTCAGTTCTAAATTAGGATTCCCTCTGTTCAAAGGTTATTCTCATCTTCCTTGCACCTCTGTGGAGTGAATGCAATTTCACTCCAAAAAGAGTGTTGCATTTAACCAGTTGATTCCCAAAGAGATCCATCAGAGATCATTCTGGAAGAAGAAATTCCACAAGTATACTTGCACTCACTCTTTCTCTTCAATATTCTTTTTACCTGACTTTCCCTTCAATACAGCTATATTCCATTAATCAATCCATCTGTCTGTTGGTTTATCTCATCCATCTGTCCTTTTAATGCATCCATGTAATACATCCCTGTATTAGTCACACACACAGCGCTATCAGTCAAATTCTTCCCATCAGTGTTTCTATCAGTCAGCTTTTTCTGTATGTTTTATCCAGTTAATATGCTGTCTCTTAATATAGTGGTGTTCATGCATAGTTAAGTGTTTTATCTTTACACATTACATATACCTGTACTTTTTTTCCCCTGATTACCAGCATTGGATATTAGAATACTCACTGAGCTAAAGTCAGAAAAGAAGAAAACAGGAAGAACTTTTTTTAAAAGTGTGAAAATAGAAATGCTTATAACAATGAGAACTAAACAAAAATACATCTGGTCCCTGCTCATGATGTAGTGTGAGTCTTCTTTCCCTGTTTTCCTACCATGATTTTTAGGACTTTGACTATGAATGTATCACTTTGCAGCAAAACAAAAGAAAAACAGAAGTTACAAAAATATAAAACATAGCATGCCCATTTTTCCTATGCTGCAGTTAACATCCATGACTATAACAGTGTAGGACTACAATAAATGAAGTTTTTGTTGATGGAAGATCAAAAGAGACAACTGGATGCTGTGTGCCTAAGAATGGGGAGGATATAAGCAAACACAGGAGTGATGGACCACATAGTTTATATTATGCATTTTATAACATTTCATATAAAGCTCTGGAGATACCAGTGACCTTCTGTGTAGCCTTGCAAAACTGTCCATTTTTAACATGCTGAGCTTGAGAAAAAAGAAATAATTTGAAAAAAACCTGAAGAAAATAGCAATTTAGAGAATACAAAATGGAAGGTGAAAAGATTTGATCATAGCTTGATCCATTCAGAATAGCAAAATAAAAGATGGAAAGCAAGAACTAATTCACTGTACCAGTAGATGAAGGTATAAGAAAAAATAGTCAAAAACTGTGGAAGGGAAAAATTAAGGTCGATAGAAGCAAAAGACTCTCAAATTAAATTCTTATCATAGAGTCACTAGAGTTAGATGGAGTGTTAAGGGAGAGGAAGAACTGACCTACTTAGTAAAAGAAATTGGACAATAATGGGAAACACAAGTAGGAAGAGGGCTCTGAGTATTCTAGACACACTGATTGAAGTGTTTTGTAGCCCTTGGTGTTCGTTCATTGGGATATGAAAGTCTTTCGGGACGCAAAAGAATTGTTACATTGTCCCGCCAACTTCCTGACTGCATATCTGGGCCTGGTCCAATGGGCAGAAACTGTTTTACATACCTCACATATATTTAGGTCCAGTGATATCAATCACACTGCCAGCATGAGAGAGCTCCTGCAGGCAATTCAGGTGGACAAGCCCTGAGGGTCTTCTTCATGAGCTTCAGGTTTGTGAGAAACTTCTGCTTGGGTCTGAGTCAGGCTGATAGGACTCCTCTCTGAATGTTAGGAGGACTAGTCTGCACGAAGATAGAGCTGTGGCCTGAGACAGCCAAAATGTATGGTAAGAAATTATAGAAGGAAAAAACAGAAAATATTGAAGGTAAGACAAATATATGAACGCAATCACTACGAAGAGTTAAACAAAATAAATTATCACTTACTTTCTTCAAGATTCAGTTTGAAAATCTTTTCGTGGAATATGAAGAAGGCAGAATGACCATCCCAGCTTTTTTTATCCCTTCTTCACCATCTTGCAGTCTCTGCAGCTCTAGTGGAGGAATGGCTGAAATCCATCCTCCTCCAGTTAAAATTAGAAGGCAGTGTCACAGTATGAATCAGGACATGTGATCAGGGTTATTTGGCTTCCCTGAATTACCAGTAAAGGATATTTGTTTGTTACCCTTTCTAAAACATTTCTTTTGTTCTTAATTTTATTTTTATTTTTATTTTTGTTTTTATTTTCTTTCCCTGTAAGGTTTCTGGTGCTTTTGGACATTTGATTATGTATGAAGTCTTGTATGACAGTTAATTAGCATTCAGGAGGAATATTTCAGTCTATGCATATTATTTGCACAGGTTAAGTATTCCTGATAAGACTTCTCAAATCAGACAAGCTGAATTTAACTTAATTAGACCTATGAATAACCAAGGAGAAGGTAAAAGGAAGCTTGCCCAAGGTTCTGTACCATGGAAATGAGGAGAAGGAGGTGCATGAGGGCTAAGTGTGCAGGAGCAAAAATCACCCTCAATCATAAAATAAAGAAGACAAGAAGAGAGAGATGTCATGACATGATTACAGCTATTCCTGAGCTTTCACTGTTGCAAAGAATGGGGAATGACAAATCTTTTCAGTCATCTTCACCTAAGGAACAAACTAGGAAATTTATTGGGTTATTTTTGGAAAGAGAATTAAAGATGTAAGTGGACAAAAACACTATAATTGCTAGCACCTCCAGGCACTTGTAAAAGTATACCTGAAAATCTGCAGTGTCATTGCAGCCAGCCCTTTGCATGTTTTTTTTTTCCCTTTTCCTAAAATTAAGGGAAACAAAACCAGTGTAAATAGAACTGTGTTTCATTATGACATGTTGTTTCATCAGTGTCAAAATGTTCCCGGAGAATATGTCAATTTTGATGAAATTTTCATTGAAAAGGGGCTGAAACAAATCACTTCATCTGTCTTGTTTTATTTCTTTTATGTCACAACATTTTGGTTTACTAAGGTAAAAACATTATTTTGACTACACCATTTTGATTAATTGATTTTTGTTATGTACATATGAATTTTTTATATTGGATTTATACTAGAGATATTGTACTAAAGATTGAAGATTATGTTGCAATGTTTTCACATTAACAGAATAAATTATTTTGATATAATTAATTGAAACATTTCAGCATCAGCAAACAGAAACAATTTTACAATACCAAAATATTTTGGTAATTCCAAAAGCCTTAGACATTTGTGTGTCTTTCAGAAATGTGGCTATAATACAGTTTTATTTGAAGCCAAGAGAAAATAAATTTTTCAAAAGCTGTTTTTCTTCACAGCAAACTTTCAGTGCCTCCTTCCTCTAGAAATCAGATGTATCAAGCACAAAAACAGTCCATCCTTTGAGATACGCTCCCACCTGCCATTTCACATCAGAGTAATTACACAGGGAATATGTGATGCAGAAGATACTGAGTTCAGAAATTAGCAATAGAGTGTCTGGATACATGCTGCTGTACGTGCATCTGTTCATCAGTTATAAGGATAGGACTTTTGCTTCTGATAGGACTTCTGACTTCTCAGGTAAATGCCTACTAAGAAAAAAGGTTGTGAAGAGTGAGCATAGGGTTTCCTCTCCTTAGCTAGCCTATACGTTTTGATATGTTCTGTTTCCAGATGTAGTAAAAACCTGTGCAAACAGGACATGGAACTGAAATAGTTACAAATACTGATACAGCCCAAACCAGAAATAAACACGGGATGGATAACTGAAGAATATAGCAAAAAAAAAAAAAAAGGAGAAAGTAGTCATGTTGCAGCTGAGTTTTTTCCCACTGGCGTTTTCTCTTTCTCAGTTTTCTTTGAAGTTCTGTGTAAGATATACTTTACTAGTATAAAATAATGATCTTTAAATAATAATGATAACTGGAAACAAAGGCTAAAGGTTAGTGCCTTTAATCACAAGCAAAACCCAAGCCCTAGATTAGTTCTTGCACCGTTTACTGCAGATACACAGGTAGATATTGAGGCACACGGGGAGGTTTTAAAAGCAGAGGCACACTCCTGAAAAACACAGAATAAGGAAGGCTATCTGAAAGAGTCACTGTGTGGTCACCCTGCCTCCAAAGCTTTGTGTGAGCATTCACTAGTCAAAGCAAAATACAGCAAATACATCTTCAATTTCTGTGTCAGTCCTCAGAAATGTTATAAAAGCTTCTAAAATGTGAAATATAGGCATTTCTCAACAAATTGGCAAATGTTCAACAAAACCCAGAAAATAGTTTTTACAACAATGCTTATTTTTTGAGGTTAACAGTGTGCTTGGATACTTTACCAAGATTGTAAATTTAGAAAATATATGACCTGTATTCATAAATACACCACTGTGGTAATACTGTGTAACTCTGTAATAGTACAAAGGGAATTCTACTTGACCTCCAAAGATAGAGAGTCTTGTGTCCTGAAACCCAAGAATGGTGATATTTTCTTTTTAGATATTTTCCTGGATAACAGTCAGCAGGTGTTAATCTTGTATATATGCCTGCAAAATCCTTTCTTCAAATTTACAAAGCTTTTTGCCTCATTGAGTGAAATAACACTGTGCTACTGCAAGTTGCATAAGAAGCAGATTAATTTTACTGATTGCTGTGTTGGAAAATAATGCCTTTTTTGTCCATTGTAAATCTGTTGCCTTTAAATGTCATTGAGGTTTCCCCTCAAACATTTCATGAGTAAGCTGGTCTTCCTAATGCAGGGCATGTTTATATTCATTGATGTTATCTTCTCAGCTTCATCTCATGACTGGGACACCTTTGACTGCTCACTACCAACAATCATCATTAAATTGTTGTAAGACAGAATAAGCTGCAAAAGAGAACTTCTGCAATGATTCTGCTGGTTACATGCCTGTCTGTCTGTCTGAGTTCTCTGTTGTGGCTTGAAAAGCCTTTTACAGAAAAAACTTTTCTTAACACTGCATTTGTTTCCATCTTTTACCCACTCTTCCCACTCAAACAGCATTCTCTCTGACTTCAGATGATTCCTTAAGACACATGGGAAAAAACGAGAGAATATACCTTTAATGATGAAAAACTCCCAAACATTTAAATTTGAGATTCCATCAATGAGTGAGTTTTATCAATTAAAAGAAAAGAACAGAAAACAAAACAAAACAAACAAAAAAAACCCAACACAACAGAAAAGACAAAAACCAATAGAATACAACACAACAGCCCAGGCATAATCCCACTGTTGTTGACAGAAATTTGATTTCTATCAGGTGTGAATAATTAATTAGCATCCACACTCCTTCTACAAAAGGTGGATAACAGTGCCAAAAGTTAGTTAATTAGAAGTGTAGCAGAATGGTTGCTTTATTCCAATTAACAACAGTGGGAAAAAAACCTAAAACAATATAATGAGGAATTTGAGGCAAGGAATAATGAATGGATTCAGTTGCTTTCATTGGAGACTCCTAAACAAGATAATAATCTTGAAATAAGAAAGTTTAAATTTTGTTGGCTTCTTATTTCTACTGTCTCTGTGAAGAACAGTGTGTTAGGTGGTGTTTCTGAGTCTTTCATTTTTAATAGAGGAAGTCTTTAGTACAGCTGTAGCTGTGTAGCTGTGTCGAAAATACAGCAGATACAACAGTCTGCTGTGGAAGGTGATTAAATATAAATGTCGGTGGATTTTAAAACAAAAAAGAACCCCAAAACTACAAAAAAAAATTCTCCAAACAAAACAAAACCTCCAAAAAATCCAAACCCCCCCAAAGCAAAAAAAAACCTAACTAGAAAACCAAACATCAAACCTAGACACTAGAAAAATTCCTTTGAGGAGAAGAAAGGGTGGGGAGGCTGAGATGAGAAGGCGATAGAAGATCAGTACACCCAACCTGGGGTGAGCTGAAGTTTTACTGACACCAGCATTTGTTTGAGTAAGTGTCCTGTTGGGCCTGGCTGGACGGAGCAGAGTGCTGCTGTGTGCAATAGATCTTTCCTTAGAGGCACTTGGAGAAGAATTGGATAAAATATGATGCTATAAACTCTGCCTCTGACCCTTTTTTGCAGGTTTCCAAAGCTCTTTACCTGGGCAGAATGTTTCAGACACACTGCAGAAGTGCCCTAGCGAAATCTAAGCCTTTGACCTGAGAGATCTCCTGGATTAACCAAGCAGCTGAAGTGGCCTGCTAGGCAGGATTTTATTTTAGATGCTCAAAGCTGAGGTTAACAAGGTCAGGAGGTGTGAGCTTATTGGGGATTAACACTGAATGCAGAGGCAAATTCTACAGTTAATTTTCTTTGCAAGTTGTTTATGTTAATAATGCAGGAGATGTACCCAAACAGACGGCATTAGTGTGAGAAAGCATTATTTGCTCAGAAAAAGGACTATGTGAGCAGTAAGGACAAACAAAGGGGAAGTGAGTTGCACTTGTGCTGATCTTCCCCCTACTTGCTGCTGTACCACCTCAAGGGAGGAACAGGGCTGAGACAGGAAGAAATCAGTTCCACTGCCGCTACTGAAAATCCTTCTCCACGTGCATAGAAAAGCATAACCTTTGTAGCCTTTAGGCATTTCTTGACACTAAGTAGTGCACGTCTTGCCATAACAAGGAACGTGGCATGTTTGCTCGGATTAGCAGTGCAGTGTCAGGGAAAAGGACATAGTAGCAAACCCCAAGGGCTAGAGGTAAGTGTGTGCTGCTCTCTGAGGAGTTCTTTTTTTCATACTGTGGTATTTTAAAGAAGAAAGGCTAAAGATTCTGGTTTGCATTCTCTCTTTGTGCAACGGGGATATAGGTAAAAGGAAAGCCTGCCTAAAGGAGAAATGATGAGGTGTGTGATGTGAGGAGTGGAAGCCTGAGCATTCTGGAGTCCAGGTTCTTCTAAAAGGACATTGGGCAGTTTAGTAAGATTTGCTGTACCAAGCTGCCTCCAGAAATCTCTGCCTCCTCTTCTGTGTCACCGACAGTATGACTCATGAGATGACCCTTTCTTCCATTTACTTGAACTCCTGTCTTCCTCATATCTCTCCCTGCATTCTCTTCCCTGTCCCTGTGCTTTTGGCTCTGATCCTGGCCCTTTGGCCCTGCTTCAATGGCTATTTGCTGTCTCTTTCCTTTGGATAGTGGAGCAGGTTACAGGTATGAGCATGGTGCCTCACTGTTGTATGAGGTACAAATTACACCTTTCTGGGTGAGAAAAATAGTTCTAAATCAGACCACATTCAATGCCTAGCTGGTTTCCTTCTAGCTGTTTTTTTCATCCATGGTGTCATGACAAAGGAAAACTCTTTGAGCATTCTGCCAAAGCAAAAGGAACATGTGTTATGAACCTGTTATGGCTAGAAAATCATCTTTGAATAAGTTAATTTCTTCATATGACTGAGAAATGAATCCAGCTCTACACAGTTTTCAGGTTTTATGGCAAGCTGTCCATATTGTATGTACAAAAATCAACTAAGAGGGAAAAAAAAAAAAGAGAAAATTCTCTGAAATACCTAACTCAACATTCAGATTTTGGAGATGAGAGAAAAAAGCTTCAGTCTTACAGACTCAGACTGTTTAATACTTTAATATGGCCCATTACCTGGAAGTACATTAACTCAGGAAATCTTCAGACCCTACCACATGGTCCATTCACTGGGTGTCAAATTGACCCACATCTGGATTAACTCTCAGCAGTACCTTACATGCTTCAGGATAACAGCAACTGGAAGATGGAACCTGAATGAAAGAGGATGTCCCTGTCCTTTCCTTCAGCCTCTATTGCCAGAAGGAGTTGGCAGCTACATTTTCCAGGAGAAATCTTAACAATTGATACTCAATTGTGCTACAAAATCAATCACCTTGGTGTTATCCTTGCATTGTCTGTAATTTAAAACATAACTGCTTGGAAGAAACAAGTACTCCTCCAAAAATTGCAGTTCTTCTCTGCATAGAGAAAATGCAAGCGTGTTAACAAGTGTAGTTGCTGTTGGGTTTGAGGAGTTCTATCAAAATAACTTGAAGAATGAGCTTCTCTCTACCCATTTTCCATATTCAAAACAGCTGTGGAGATGCCTGTTTTTTCACAATGAATGGAAAATGGTTTTTGTTGATCTCTCTAGCAGTCTGTGTTTCAGTTACCATGCTTATCCAAAACACAAGCATTTTCCTATGAAAATTTACATTTCACTTCACCGAGGCATTCTTTCTGGACTCTTGTGTATCATAGAATCAGTAAGTTTTGCCTTCTTCTGAGAATAAGAGCCCAAGTGCTGTAAACAGCTATAAATTTCTCCTTTTACTAAAAAGAATGAGACAGCTGCATTGAAAAGTATGAGCAAAATACAGAGTCTACAATAACTCTGCACAATCAGGTAAGGAGGAAAAACAATTCCTTGACTTGCTTGTATGTAGTCACAGTACAATGTTGCATCTTCAGCAACCTGAAACAAATGAGTTCTCAATACGACCTGAAAGCTGGTGACAGGAAGAAAGCCTCTGGAAAGGGTAGTTAATCTTTGGCTTCTGTCAGGGGTAAGTCACTTTCAGGCAGAGGGATGGATTCTGCTCTCTAGTCCCAAAGGTGGGAGCCCTGACAGTCTGGGACCACAATGCTGTGACAGGTCTTCAAATAGTTCAGTATAATTTGTCCCCACAAAAATAAAAGCAAGAAAAAACAGTATAGGATGGTTAGGGAGAGTGGGAGGTGTATTTCTTAACAAGTGAACTAAGGATTATCAAAAACATTTCTATGACAGGCTGACCACAAACACTTGTACCTTAAATAGCTAAGGGGAGAGAACCAAATCGGAGCCTCAGGGCTTTATAACAAGTGATGGCACACTAGGATGAATCCAAATCTTTTGTTTCCCTTTCATTCTTCACGGGGAATTCTTCTAGAGATGAGAACCTACAGTATCAACTTGGGCTGGGAACGATACACATTGCAGTGAATCTGGGTCGCATTTGCAATTAATGGCAAGCAACAATCTGTGAAAGAAGATAAGAAACGAATGAGAATGTCAATCAAATATTTCAACTGCAGCAAAGGTGGGCTGATGAGAAAGTTTATTTATTTATTTATTTTTAAATTTGGGTTCAGACTACTTCCTCTTTGCCAAGCTGTTTTCTTGCTCTGGATGGACACAAGGAAAGAGAACAAGTATTAGTACTAGAAAACCCTGGTGTTTTCGTAGCAAAACCGTTTGTGTTTTCTCAGATTTGAGGAAGCTGATACTTTTTTTCCGATTTTGACAACATCTCTTCTGATTAGAGCCTAGCAACATGGTAATGGCCTTTACAAGCTGACGCAGATGTTAAACAAAAATAAAAGTTGAGAATGTCAAGAGGAAGGGTGGATGACAGGTAACAACAGGAGTGATGGGTGAAAAAATGCTTAACAAACTGGCCTCTGGGCATAAATTTGCCTTTAAAATGATGGTTTAAAAAGAAACAGAGATGGAAAATCCTGCTGATTTTCTCCAAAATAATTCACAGAATGTAACCCAGAGAAAGATAGAAATACATAGCAGCAACTTACTGTTTTATTTCCTATGATTTTGCACTTGGATAAAATGAAAGCATGGGAAAAAACAAAGAAAAAGGAACAATTATGATTTAATATTTAATCCAGCAGAGAAATCTTGTGTTTTTTGTTTGTTTATAATTTGAAAAAGTGTGACCATCAATATATCTTTGTTTAGCATGGTTACATTTTCTGAGGGATGAGTTAAGTGTACAAGAATTTAAACATCTCCTTTTTGGATCATCATCTATTTCTCTGCTCATTAGGATCTGGCATTGCAAAGCTGTAGTAAGCAGCATGTCTAACACCTCTCTGAGGCATAGCTCTGCTCCTCTATCTTCCTGGAAAATTAGATATATAATTCAGGAATGTCCACACCATTTTCAATGCTATCTCTAGCATAAAAGGAAGTATATGTTATCCAATCCTAACTAAGCAATATTGTTACATTTTCTATAACAAGGCTTCAGTAGACTGAAGTATTTTGAGACCTTCATGAGGGAGGGTTGCTCTTTCTGCCTCTTCACCCAGGAAATATTCTCTGCTAAACTCACTAGTTGTCTGCTCTCATATATCTGCATTCATTTCAGCAATAGCAGAGGTTTGCCTTTCTACCCAAGGAATTGAAATCACCTTAAAACACACATGGGTAAACTTCATTAGCCTTTTTTAAGGGAGCAATTCATTATCTCTGTCAGAGAAAAGTGAAGTAGAGTCATGACATTTTGGGAAGCACATTTTCTTCCTCAGGAGGCCATAGGCATCCTACGCTTCCCAACAAGTCACTTATGCCTAACACTGGAATTAGCTAACAGTAAGGCAACTGTGTTCTTTGACAACTGAAATATCAGGTTAACTTACATTTTAAAATACCAGGGATATTTTGAGCTAATTTTCCATTCAATTTCATCCTTTACAGATGAAGTATTCACAGCAATCTACTTCCTTCAGATAAAACAGGTTCCAAAGTGAATATACCCCTGTTAACTGTGCACAGGTATCAGTTCTACAATTCAGCATTTATTTTGTAAATGCAGAAATTTGATGAAAATGATGCTGCTTTTATTATGAAAGCTTCAAAAGTGTGAATCTTTCAAACACATCAAAACAAAACTGAGATTAAATTACTTGGCCTGATTCTTCACTGCCTTGCTCTGGTGAAACTTCATTGACATCTGTGGTATGGCAGAGACATATAGGTGCTGTAAGGCAAGGGGAAGGCACAACCTGATCTAGAGCTGATGTCCAGTGTCATAACTCATGTTTTCTGAGCAAGATGCAAGAGAGAGAGGGTAAACTGCCTAAAACTAGCTCGTCAAAATTTCCTTCACTTTCTCTTGCTCTGCTGCCTGAAATATACTTATTTCCCCCTCTTTCATCCAGAAGTCACTTACATTTCAATATCTAAGTTAGTAGGGTGGTGGGTTTTGTTTGTATTGCAGCTGGTGCTCCAGTGAATTTGCCTGCAGTTAACTTGATGGCTAGCTTTACTTTGAACTGTATGTCATCGATAACAGCAAGTGACAATCTTGCCATTACAACGACTTGATAAATTGACCAGGCTTCAAAATGAATCAGTTTCACCTTTAACAAAATGTGACGGGCTTTCTGGTCTAAATCCCCAGGATCAAACACTTTTGACAGAGATCTCAAAGCTCAAGAGCCAGCAGGCAACCAGACAGGTCAGGCTTTTGATGGAGAAGACATTTATAGTCTGGAGGAATGAAGGGTGAGAAGGTGTGGAGTGGTGGCTTTCCCCTGCTCTTCAGGGCTGTATTTAACCTGCTCTTTTGTGTTACTTTTGGAACAGATCAATACTCAGCATGCCCAAGCATCCCATCTTAAATAACTCATTGCATCTCACTGCCATGTGCAATGCTCACATCAGGGACACTCATCAGGAAATGTAAGTTTCTTGAGGAGTTCTAAGGTAGTTTCATCTGAGTTTGATTTAAGGTGCTGTGCAGTGAAAAGGAATGGAATGTGCCATTCCTGTGTGCAATATTCTATGCTTTGTATGTGGTGTGGAGATGCCTCTCTACAGATATGCCTTGGTGGGCTTAGACTCTATGAGATGACCCTGTTCTCTCTTGCAGTGCTAGAGAGGACTGGTTATCACAGACATCATGGTCATCAGACATATTGTTATAGGTACTTTTGTTGGCTTTAGGACTTTTTCTGCTGTTTTTATTATGAAAGAAAATCAGACATTTTCTTGAAAATATATTTTTCAATTATTTTAGTGGATCAGTTATAATTATGCATATGAATATTCAGATGCCTTTATGCCTTTCCTTATTTCACCCTAACCATATCAAGTAAATTATTGCATGTCGCAATTCGACACAAAGAAGGACACAGACACCTGTTGAAGAGAGAGCAAAGAAGTAGTGGGGCCGAACCGGCCCGACTTTATTTTATATGTGTCTTAGAAACCACAGTGGATTGGAGGGAGAACTCGCCGCCCCTCAGTCACACTGGTCAAAGGAAATATCCATCAAACTTCTGTGCCCAGGAGAAAGGAATGTAAATAATAACCTAATGTTACAAAAACATGGTTATGTTTACAGAGAATGTATGAGAAACAGTTACAGAAGAATGAAAACATCGAGAACTGCAAAACTCAGGGCAACAATTGCAGTTCTCACCAAGAAACACAGCATCACTGGTAAGATTTCTAAGAGTCCTCCAGGCTTTATTCTGATTTTAGAGTAATTTTGTGAGGCTTGATATTTAGAAAGTGACAGCAATTTCTGTTCCATTTTAGACTGGGGAAAAGAGTGCAATTTCATTTGTACATCTAAAAGATTGCTATAAAGCTATGACTCCAATCCGGTCATAGTCAGCTTCCTTTAGAGGCTATTGAGACAAATAGATACTTCCAGATTGTGAGTCAGGTGCCTACTGCAGAACATCTGAAGCCAAATCAGCACCTCAGGCTTATGCTAGCACAGCTCTGTAGATCTGAGTTGGAGAGAGAGAAATCCCAGGCAGATATCGCTATACTAACATTCATCCTACTGTTGATCTAGTTATCTCAGCAAACCCGTGGGTTTTCTCCTAGCACAATAAGCAGCTGTGCTGTTACAAAGGTATGTGCCCTTTTGGAGGAACGCTTTTCTGCGTGCTAAAAGTAATGCACTCTTGGGGCTGGCTTTGAAATAGCAATACACCTTACTAAAAGGACATCACAAAACTGTAAGGGAAACCTTGATTCCTCCAGGCAGAGGCATTTTTTATGGCTTTTTCTTCTTTCTACTTTTTTTGGCTTTTGTTTTTGCTATGAAAAGGACTGGATTAATATGGCAGAAACGGATTAGAAGCATCTGGAGAAAGCTACATTCAGCTTTTGCCATATCTGTAGCAATTTGTATCTGCTCTTGTTGAACATTTGCATGAGAAGTATCATATTTACATGGAATACAACTGACATTTGTTTCCATTTGCAAAGAAAAATATATTGATTATATTTTTTCATTAAAATGCACCAGATATTTATGAGAAACATTAGAATTTGCTAAGCATCTATGACAGCTTTCAAATCATTTATGTGGATGCTTAAAATTTGTAAGATTTAAAAATCTTAATAGAAATATTGACATAAAATAGTGATCACTTCTTTGATCAGCTCTCAGAAAAAAATAATTTCAAATATATAACAGAAATATACTTCTAGCAGAAGCATAATTTACAATACCTGAAAATACCAAATTATCAGAGAGCAGAAATAATTCCATAGGTTTTATGTAGTACAGATGGCCAATATACGTTGTTTAAAACAATGAATAATTCTTAAGAAAACCATAAGCTGAAATTTTTTCATTAGAACTCAACTTCAAAATACGTGTGAACACTGAAACACGCAATGGGAAAGGATCTCAAGAGACCAAAATGCCTCTTTGCTTTATTTCATGGTAAATATAATCTGAATATACCTACTGGTTATTTGTGCAAACTATTCTTACAAAACTCTAGGGAAATATCTCTTGCAGCAATCCCTACAGAGTCTATCCCCCTGCCTCACCCTGGTTTGGATTTTTCCTAATATTTAAGTGGAGGAATGAGATTCTTTTAAAGCAAATAAGATTCCTACAAATTCCTCATTTGTTTTCTATCCTTAGTGGCTCTAGAAGAGCTATTGATTTTCCTTTTCATAGCAACCAGTTGGAAAAAGGAAGACTGTTATCATGTCTCCCATTAGCCTTTTCTTTCTTAGTCTGAACAGTTTGGTTTCCATTGGCCTTTCCCCATAGGTTACCTCTGTTCACCCTCTTATCTTTCTTGTTGCATTCCTTTTTCCAACTTCCTTTTGTCTTTCCACATATGAGGCATCCAAAACCAGTGGTAGCTGCTTGTGCTTTGGTACCAGCACGAGCTAAACTGGAACCATGACTCAGGTTTCTTCTGCCCAGTGCTCCTGTGTAATCTGGTCTGGTGTGAAACCTTCCCTTTTGCAACAGCATCCTCTTATTTTTAGCACATGCAGTTTGTGGTGTGCTGTACTTCCTGGTTCTCCTCCATGAAATCAGGTTAGTCATTTATTCACTTGGTTTTCTTTGGGCTTGTGCCTATTGAACTCCATCCTATGGATTTCAGAGTGGTTTCCACTTTTTGAATACACCTTATTTTCAGTCCTGTCTTCCAAGGAGCTTGCAATCTTGTCCAGCTTTCTTTTAAAAAAAAAAGTCACAACAAAACCCCCAAATTTCTTGTGGTCAATTAAAATCACGAATGAAACCAAAGCCAGGCCAAATGCCTGTGGTATAACACTCAAGAATCTTCTCCAGTTTGACCAGAAGTCAACCATTCTAACTGAAGTTTTGCACGCATTTGAGAATACATTTCCCTGGTTTGCAAATGGGGCTGTTTGTCAACACTGAGGAACTGTTAATGGCCTAAGAGTTTGGTCTGACAGGAGGGACATGACCACAGACTCACTAGAGAGTTGGTGGCTTCTTTGGACTTTGAAGATTTGTTTTTGTGATATATTTGCTTCCATTTAACAGTGCAAGGATATCAGGACTTGCTTGTGTTTTTCCAGCAGGTCTGGATCTGCTGCTAAAAGCAGTGATTTTTTTTCCTTTGGTTAAGTTTGAGTTCAACTTGCCTTCGTGGGTCTGGTTTTGTTTTATTTTATCTGATGGATTCTACAAATCTAGAGAATAATATCTTTTTTTTTTAAAAAAAAAGAGGAATTATTATAAGGAGGTGTATATTTAGCAAAGAAACCAAAACAAAAAGGCCAACCCTCCAAAAAAATTTAATTTGAGGAAAATACACCTATCATAACTTTGAAACATAATAGGTATATTTATTGCTTACTGTTAGAGCATCTAACATCTATTGATGCTCCTAGCTACTCTGACATATAACACAATGGCCCAACATATGTATCAAGTTTCACTATGCCTCATAAATAAAGTTTTCATGTATTGAAAACAGGTATCGTACTGCTGATATTGTAAGAGTCTTCCATTTGTCTCAGAAAAATAAAGAGATAATTGAAAAGGATAAATTCATTAACATGGGCTTCAAATCACTGTTCCCTTCTAATTGTTTTTTTGAAAAATATTGTTTTATTTTCTGAGTCTGGGCCATAAATCTAGCTTTATCTAGGGCTGGAACATCTTATGCAGGCAAGTTCAGCCCAGCTGTGAGAGAACATTTAGCAATGGATTTGCATAAATTAGCTTGCCTCCAGGCCCACTTTCTATCTCCACAGTCATTCTTCCTGCTTCTGCTCATTATCTCCAATTTTCAGCAAGTCTTCAAAATTCTGCCAGGCATGGTCTAAAAGTCTTGTGGGATTGAAGGTTTCCTTGAGAAGTAAGAAACGTGGGAAGACGAAAATGAAGTTTTCTGGTATGCTGGAAAGCTGGGGAAGAACATGCAAAATCTGAAAGGGATGGTAGAACTGGATCCCTGCAGGGGAGACAGGGAGTGGGCGAGACCAGCTCTTCTCTTCTGCTGGGACTGTTTAAAAGCATTTCTCCTTTCCCTGCCCTTACAGCAATCCATGAGCCATCTCTGCAAGCGTGGGCATGCCTGTTCTGTATGAAGCCAAAGCTGTATAGAAATGTCAGCTCTGATGGCAGCATGAGTGTCCTAACACAGTTATAGAGTCTGTCTCCAGGGAAGAGCTTGTTGGGTGCTCACTTGAAGATCATAGCCCTACTCTATCTTGTACAGCAAGGGCGCTCTGCCAGGAGGGCCGTGTGCTGCAAGACACAAAGAGTGCTGTAGGAGCCTCTGGGAGCAGAGAGAGGCATGAGAGGAGAGGAGAGGAGAGGAGAGGCGAGGAGAGGGGGAGAAAAAGCCTTGGCTCTGTTGCATGTGGTGGTCAGCNGGGGGAGGAGAGGAGAGGAGAGGAGAGGAGAGGAGAGGGTGTTTGGAGTGTAGGTATATACTGCAGATTCATTCTCACCATCTTTTTCTGCAGGCCTTTATTAATTCTTTTAAATTCTACTGAAATGTAATACCGATATGGGGGACATTCACACTTGTGCACTGACTAGGTGCATTGCAAAAGGAAGAGAAGTTGTTCATTTTACATCTTCATATAGATTTATTTTAAAAGCATTTGCCCACTCTACTGTAAATATAAATGTCTATTAGCATCACACTGTGTGATGTCTATTACAAACATAACTGTCTATTAGCATTGCATTGCATGATATATATATGTGGATGCATTTATAAAAGTGTATGCTTGTGTAGATGTATCCATACAGATCTACATGTCTCTCTCTCAACAGTCTCATAATCTACACTGTATTATTATAAAGAGATTTTAAACTTTTTTTAGATAAAAGTTGTCATGTAAATCTAGGATTTTATTATTCCTCTTTAAAGTAAACAATGTGAAATAGATGTTCACATTTCAGAGATATGCCTTGAAGTCTGCTGAACTGAAGGGGGCAGGGGAGGAATTTCTTCTACAAATTGTACCCTGCTTTAAAAAGTATTACACTCTTAAAACTCTTTCTAAGGTGTCACGTGATAGCAATACACACAAACACACATCTACAAAGTCAATAGACCCCATATCAAACAAGCCATGGTGTCCATAGTGTAGAGTGTACATAAATCACATATTAAATAACTGCAAATAGGTAGTGTGAACAACATATTTAAAAGATAGTCTCTATGAATCAGAGGAAATTTCAATTAAGATTTACTTTCTAATCTCTAATTGTTGCAAAATATACTTGTTTATATTCTCCAGCACACTGGGATGTCATTTGTTGTGATCCAGTGGTACTGACTAGACCCTAATTTGTTGGGAAAAAAATGGGTTTATGCCACTAAGTAAATCGGAGACTTCTGTGCCACTTGGAAACTAGCACCTGAAGCCATCTGAACTGCACTGTTCTCTGTTGCTTACAGGACTGATTCTTCTTCTCACAGTGGAAGTATGAACATTCAATATGCATTGCACATCAAGTAATTTTTCTGTTTAGCTTCTCTAACTGTTGCATCCCATTTTTTATTTTCCGCTCTTTGTAATTTAGTCTAAATAAGGACTCTGATATTAAATTATTTTTAAGAGAAAAATAAACCCTGCAAAAGCAGAGACATGCATTGCCTTTTGTCTAACCAATTTTATAAATTTGGTTTTTTATTAGCTTATTCTCTTGAATGAAATTATCCTTTTCAGATGAGAGACATATTAGAGTCTAGGCTGTTAAGCCTGCCAAAGCTTGTCTCATGGCAGGACTGAGTGTGATTTTCATATATTCATTTTGCTCCTTGAATAGTACTAATGCAATGTGGGTTTTTTTTTTAAAAGTATTTTCTTGGGAGGTCCTTATGAATGATGCAGACAAAGAAGATTTTTTTTTTAAATTTCTTTCTGCTGTAAGGAAAGGCTGCCTACAGCTGGACACAGCTGTGAGAACAGACATTCACACCACACTGAGAACAGAAACTTGTCCCTATGGGATAGTTCTTTCCAAGGCTCCTATGATGAGGAGAGCTTGTGAGGTCCAGGAAAGCAAGCAGGGAAAACATTAATGTGTATGAAATTGCCAGGTAAAGCACAGACATCAATCACGGCTCTGTTTCTCATAAGGCTTCTCAGATGTGGTAACTCAGAGGAGTCCCTTGATGTTTATATGAATCCAAGCTTTCATTGCTGATACTGAGCTACACACATGAATTATTATCAACAATCCTTTAGTTCCTGTAAAGTGTAATAGCACAGAATTTAATTACCTCATTGTCTCACATGGACTGTTCTTCTTTCTTAATTTTTTCAAGTTCATGACTGACACTAAGTCTAGGGCATGGGCAAATCTGGTCTCAGGGTGATGTTTACTCATTTTAAATAGATGATGATGAGAATTTTCTGGTAAGCAGGGTAATTTCTCTGGCAAGAGAAAAATAGCTGAATGGCAAGAGAGCTTTTTTCACAATATCATTAAAGTTGTAATTGTTCCATAATTAATGTTCTGAAAGCTTTGGTCTTTGCAAAACAGAGTGCAGAGGAAAACAGCATTATGGGAACACCATGAATGGGTTCCATAAATACAGAGGAACTACATAAGTGGAAAAGCCTCTAAAAAATCCCCTGAAACTGTACAGGTTATTCCCAGGTGTTACTGAGCTTCAAAGAGGAGATGGACTCATCTGGATCGTATCACAGAGATTTTTTTCAAGCAATCCTTTGCATCCTGTTGTAAATGAGAGTGCATTATCCTCTTCTTTTTATCCATAGTTAAATGTTTCTGTTCTCATTCCCTAAATACCTGAATTTTTCATAACCCTCCATGGCTCTTACTCTCACTGCACCCCAGTACTAGGACTTATTACTGGCTCCAATACTGTCTCCCCTGAAAAGCACAATTAAAGGAAAACCAGGCAATGTGCTTAACATCACCCAGCAACTCACTGACTGACACAGGTGAATGATTCCTTACATGTATGTGTCCTTTCCCCACACAACATACTTGTGTTATGGACTGGGTTTGGTTTGGTTTCAGCAGTGACACATTTTTGCCTTCAGTGTTTTACCACAGCTGTTGGGTGACGAGGAAAATAAATCCACCTGGCTGAGCTATTCACGAGCTCTTTTTGTGCCTCTCTTTAATGCGGGGCAGCTGTGCTGCATTATTCTCTGCAGCTGACTGTCCTTCTCTGCCCACCTTATAAAACATGGAAAAAAATCACCCTTCCACCATCCAGCTGTCTGGCTGAGGAAATGCTTTAAAGGGCAAAATTGCAGCTCCTTCAAACAGTGAATCACAGAAGAACTTGAGCTTTGATTTATAATTAGAGCTCTGAAAACCTTTCATTGCAAAGCTGGGAAGAGCTAGGGAAAAAGCTGTCCTCACCTGTTTTCTACCTCACTTCGTTATAAATCTGGTTCATGTCTGCCCTCTGCCTCTGTGTTTGCCAAAGTTTTGATGGTGCTGGTATGAAACAGTTTCAAAGGGAAATTTTAAGGCAAAAGGAAATGAGAAACATCCTCTTTCCCCATAATTTAATGACAGGGATTTTTACTTGCTTTGAAATTATTGGGATGTTGACTTTCTGTGTGACTTTGAAAAAAGGGCAAAATTTGTTCTCACATTTGTTTTCTCCCCTCTTTTTCCTACCCTGCCTCCCCCCCCACCCCCGCAACAACAACAAATGCTATTTCTTTATTTCAGAACCCGGGTGAGTCTGGGAGTTTCAAGTGGACATGGGCTGAAGGACTGTCTGTTCACAAGACAATCATCTGTGCTTCTGCTGATGAGATGCTGCTTTGCAGAACATTATACTTCTACTCAGACCAGGAGAAAAGATATCCCACTGCTGTGAAAACACTTGGGTTCCCTCTTGTCTTCACTCACTTGTAAAACAGAGTCCACACAAAAGTGAAAGCCCACTTGTTGAGGATGCATTTTTGTTTGAATAAAAGGATGAGCATGACCCTTAAATTAAGAAATTGTCTTTCCCTCTGAATCTCTGTACAACTTGATATTTATTTTCTGCTTTTCTCCTCATATTCTTTGATACCTCCTTTCTCCCTCTCTTCCTTTTCTCTTGCTCTCTTCTAATGGTAGCCCTGCCCCAAAATAGGTCTTAGGCTCCTCAGTATGATTTTGTTCTTTGAAAAAAAGAACTTATTCTCAAATCTCGTGTAAAAAAATCTCTCAACATCCAGAGGCAGAAGCTGTGAGGAGAAACTTGGATTTGAAAGGAAATGAATGTATTAGTTCTGTGTCAGTTTGAATCAATAATGCTGTCTATGCCTACATGACTATGCATAGATTGAAAGCTCTAAAGCTTGCTTTCAAGCCCTGAACCCCCTGAATTTGTACTTGTACAATACAACCTACCATGCACTTTGTCAAACCTCTCTACGAGGGCTGATTTTCTAGTGTTAACACTGATTCTGTACAGTGGTGTCATGTACAATGCTATGCTCAGCTCAGCTAATCCTGTTGAGAAGGAAAAGAATTCTACACAGCTAGTATATCTCTATCAAGTTTTTCTTACTGCTGCTAGTAATTAGTTCTGATATCTTGGAGGATAATATTTGTGATTAATACATATACATAAAATGTATAATCTCTTTTGCTAGTTGCTGAGTCTCTTGTTTTTCCTTTTATTTTTTTAAAATTATATCATGTGGCTGGATGTCACTGATAATATTCAGGTATGATAGGGTATTACTTTAGTTTAGTACTTTGAGAAGCTTAAGAGGGCAGCAGTTTCTCATTTTCTCAGTCATGTTCCATGGATAGTTTTACTGGAATAATAAGAATGAGTGATGTAGTTTTGATCATTTATCCAAGAGCTCGTGGCACATAGAAGCAAAAATTTGCAAGTAGGTAGTGTATTTTGAGTCAGTTTTTAGTATGCAGGTGAAAAGAAAACATTTTTCAATAGTTCTGATTAGAGATAGAATAAAAATTAGCCAGAAAACCGTGAATGCATATAAAAGTGGACAACAAAAAACCAGGAAAAAATGAGGAGGACGATGCTTCCCTATGAAGTCATCAAGCATAGGTGACACCTGCCTGTAGTCTACAGCTAAGTCATCATTACTGCTGTGTAATATTATATTAAGACTCTGGACATCAGTGGTCAAATATTCCAAACCTGAAAAGTTTTAAGGGATATTTTTGCCTGCAAATGTGGGGGTTAATCCTTTTAGGAACAGGAAAGTGAATTAAGCTAACAGCGGAGCAAACCTGTCATGACTTCTAGTGGAAGTAGTAAGGACAGAAGGATCCAGTAATTTTCAGAGTACAGTACATAGCATATAGCAATGTCTAAGAACTGTGACAGATCTGCAAGGCTGGGAGAAGGCGGGCTTCTCTGTGTCCCTACCACCATACAGAGAAGGGCACTGGGCATGGCAGTGTTTATTAGCCTTCCCTTGAAATGAGGGATGCAGGTTTCCAATGGGTTAGGCATTCACAGTTTTGGTCTCTAGATGGGAACACTGAACATGGCTTAATCAATCACATAACAGGCATATTTGGTTTACTAACTTGTTTCCAAGTGTGATCTCTAATGGACATACCAGAACAAAGTGACAAAGTGGACTTGATTGGTTGAGCATAAAATACATGTGAATAGACGATTAAAGTATTTTTCTCTGGCTAAATGTGTGCAATATTTTAAACAGATATCTTCACTACATACATCGCAAACATCGATTTTCATGACCTACAAAAGTAAAACAACTTCCAGTTCACTGTTTGGCACATGGAATATTTCATAAATGTCCATATGGATTTTGATTTGTGGTTTCCCAGAAGTTTGAAAATGAAGGCATGTCCAGTAGCTGGAATAAAAAAAGATGTGTTCCATGAAAGCATCTGTTTCTCCTGCAGTTCTACCAGAGTCTCAGGAACAGATTTTGAAGGTTGAAATTTCACTACCTTATTCTTCAAGGAAGATCCAAGTGGGGAGGTTGTTTTGATAGTTTAGAAAGAAAGAGAAAAGAGATGGGACTTGTCTGGAAGGTTGGAGCAGATTATTAGCAGCTAATGGCATCATCATCATCACCATCATCACAAAAAACCTTTCTCACACCTTCACTCTATCTTTCCACTGAATTACTGAAACAGCTCATTATATTTTCACTACTATTTCTACAACTTCTGATTTAACTGTCCTCATAATCTGCTGCAACCTAAATATTGTAAATACTGATATCCCACGTCTTTTAGAATATTTAACCCTTTAACATCTAGAAGTAAACAGTAAATTCCTTGTATAATGTTTACCCTGAAAACATCAAAAGATGGATGTAGAGTTAGCTTTCACAAAGACAGTTTGAGTGCCAAGCATATTAAAATACCTAAACCACCCTCCAAAAAAAACTGAGCCAGTAAAATGTTCATTTTATACTTTCAAACAAATCTGAGCAGCAGGTAGGTTTAAGGGAAAACAGTAGATAAGCAGAGGCTTTAATGAAGGCCAAAATAAATTCCTGGTAACACTGTTCCCTTTCCCCTCTTTGGAACAGACCGCATTGTCATCACTGTCAACTGTCAGAGCAAAGACTATCCTATGAGCTGTGACATCTCCCATGTGCATATCACTAATTATCTGCAGCAGGGAAGCATGTTCAGATTTTAACTACACAAAATAATGACCCAAGCATACGGATTATGACATGAGACAAATTTTAATGTCTTGGAATAATAAAGTGTTGGTAGTTGTGGCATTCTCCACCCTACACAGAGAACAAGGTGTTAAGGCTTCTTATGGTTTCCAGGTATCCCAGGGGCTTTGCAAAGGGAGAGTGACATTTACCACAGCTCCTTGGACTAACCACAAAGTCTAGACATCACTGATGTTCCACTTAAGGGTATAAAGAGTGCATAGGTTTTCTGCATGTGAGTGGATTCCTAATGAAGTGTGCTCCATGGGAAGTAGATATAATTAAATTGCATTAATAGATGAGGGAAGAGGAATATTAAAGGATGACATGACTTGTCCGAACTCAAAGTGATACATAAGAAAAGCTGGCAGGGATGTCAAAAATCCCCCTACACTCATTACCTGTTTTTTTCTAGAATCACAGAGTGATTGAACTTGGAAGGGACCTTTGGAGATCATGTGGGCCAGCCCCTGCCACTTAAGCAAGGCCACCTACAGCAGGCTTCTTAGGACCTGGTCCAGATGGTTTTTCAGTATCTCCAGGGGTGGAGACTACAATCTCTCTGAGAAACCTGTGGCAATGCTCAGTTAACTTCATAGTACGAAAGGTTTCCCTTATGTTCAGATGGAACTTCCTTCTGTCTTACTTATTCTTTTTCTCCATTCACCAGTTGTCAGGACATGTGCCAGACTGAGTGACAAACACTATGGCTCTTTGGTACCTTCACAAAATAGGAAAAAGTGCAGTGGCAAGTTGATCATCTGCATGGGAGGAAGATGGACCAGATAGTTCTCCACCTTGGTAAGGCCAGTGAAGACATGCAATAGGAGATTTTATCATCATGAATTGTAAAATCTTGATCTACTTCCCACTCTACAGTCTATGATGTTAATCAAGGCCCGGTCAGTATAAAGAAGTTTGCACTTCCATACTGCATACATCTTACTTAGGTGAGCAGATCTCTAGGCACCTTTTCCTTCTCATCAACAAAACTTAATTTTATTTTTCAATCATTAGTCATAAAATCACATTGCTTTTTCTTGATACATCTTGATATATGCAAATCTTCTTTTAAACCTGTTAACATCCTTCACAGCTCTTGTTGCCTCTCACTTTGACTGATGTCATTTTTGATGGTGCTTTTGTCTTTGTTCATATCAGAAATGCAACATGCTGCTGTGAGAATCATCTTAATTGTTCCTTAACACTTCTGAATGAATTTTTCTTCATGTTGTTCAGTGACATAAGTTCCTGTTATATCTGAGATACCAAGAGAGAGGGATAAGGGGAACAGGAATCTGGTGGAGTACTTAGAGTTACAAAACACTCAAATTCTGCCTTCTGACTCTCCAGAGCACAGTCCTGCTCAAATGCCAGCTCTCACCCACTCCTCTTCTGGCTTGAACTCTACTATTTACTCATTGCTTCGCACCTTATTTCATGAACTCAACCTCTATCCTCTGGTGTACATAATGAAAATGATTACCTCTCAAATTTTTTTTAAAATATGTGTTTTACAGTATATTCTGCCATCTCTTTGCATGTTTCTCCCCCTACCTACCCTACCATCTTTTTCCTCAGTGATGATTCAGTTGGTGAAAGCACCCTGAGGAGATGCATAAAATTACTTTCAAGAGCTCAAGCTAGTGAAAGCATTCTGTAAATATCTGTATTTGGCTTTATACATACTTGATCCCAGAATGAGCCAGTGGGAGGAGAGAGACAGATGAAGCAAGTTTCTTTGCTGTTCCTGAACTAAGAAAACCATAAAATATCTCTTTGTTGAAGAGGAGAGAAACTTCCTATACGGCAGGGAAAATATAGGAATATCTTGCCATGCTCTATAGTCACCATGCAGACATGGTGACTTTAATGTTTAGAGTGGAATGAAAAAATGTTCTAAAATCTTTCTTGGGGACTGAGAGAGGAATGTGGAGGTAGTTTAACTCTAATTATCTAATGTATTTTTGCACGAGCTGTATACCAGAAGTGAGCTGATCTATGGTCCTGAAGGAAGTTCCTTGTTGGAGACAAAGGGGAATATCATTTACTGGAGATCAGGTTTTAACAGTGAGATCCCCTCTGGAGACAGTGTTGGTAGAAGTTGGTTTTGGTTTTGTGAAAAAACTGAATAGATGAGGTAGCCATTTGGCAACAAGAAGAGGAAGGATGAGACAATGAGGTACAATATGTTTTCTGTCCTCACTGGGTCAATCAAAATTTGATACCTCAGTTTCCTCCTTTTATTAAAATTACAATAATGAACTTTCCTTTACACTTTGAAGAACAAGATCTACAGATTAAAAGAGCTATTATTTTTGTTAGGGATTCATAAGGTAGGGTTCTTCTTCAAATATGTTTTCATGCACATTTCTTTTATTAGTTCTCTTTTTTTTCCATAACTTTTTTCTTAAGTATCTTTTCCTCTTATCCCTTTTGTTCCTCCTAAGGTCTTAGATGGCAGCATTTTTCATTACATTCCCTGCCTTTTTAATCTCTTTGTCTCCATTTATGTAAATTTGGCATGTGAACTTACAAGATGATGGAGATATGAAAATCCTTGGAGCCTGCTTTAAAGTCTCATGAAGGTCTAATTAAATATTGTACACTCGGAAAGACATATTTTCCAATGTATGCAAAAAAATTAAATTGACTGACATGAGCACTAGGTCTCAAATCCAATATTTCCTGACATAATAAATTTCTGGTTAACTCAAACTTCAAAGTGGCTTCCTTTCTGTTGCACATAGAGGTATGTGACTCTGTCCCATTTGTTTTTTTCATTATCAATGTGAAGATCAAAACTAAATATAAACCATTTTCCTTCTCTCCTGCCCCCAGGTTATTTGGTGTTCGTTGTAATCATTATTACTACTAATGTTATTTTCTTGCATGTTTAGTCTCTGTTTTCTGCTGCTGTGTAAAGACAATGAGCAGCAAATGAGGAGAGGGCCTCTAAGTGAGATTATCCCTTTTTCGCAACAGAAGTAAATCTCCTAAATCTAACTGAAAATCCACCATCAGCTGAGATCATCCATCAAACATGACAGCAATGGAGAAAAAATGAATTCTGCCTCTACTTGCTTAATTCAGAGAAATCTAGCGTAAGGATTTTGTACATCCCTCCATTACCATCCCAGCCAGACTGGGATCTTGCTGGAATTCAGGGTCTACATTCTTACTGCGACTCCAAGGGCCACTTTTTGGCTGGAAGTGCAATGGCACAAACTGCCTACATATATGCTTCACAGCATTTGGCTCTAGGTGAGGTCACATTTTGGCCCTGGAGGGATCAAAACCATCTGGAATAATGTTGGAGGATCTTTGACAGAGATGGGAACCAAAAATGTTTAGACTAAGTACTGGAGAAAGTCCCTGGTATGCTCTGTCACTTGAGTTATGTGCTCCCTCCTTTCCTTGTCCCTCAGCCCCATGCCTCTCCATCACTGTAAAGAGTGCTAGTGAGCCAAACTCGTCTCAGGGCACACCTTACAGAGGATGATTTCATGTCAATCTGATGGCTACATATTTTCCCCAGCTTTCTTAACTGTGGGGGTTTAGAGTCTCAGTAGGAGGAGATTTTGTCAATGCTTGTATGATCGCTGACTCCAAAAAACCTGAGGACTTCTACTGAATAGGATGCTCTGCCTCTGAGCTCACTGATAAGTGTGATAGCTGGTTGTTTTGACAGGCAAGATCTGTGTGAAGGAAAAAACTGGTGTAGCGTGAAGAAATTACTCTGCAGGAAATGTACCCTTTCCTGCCCCAATTAAATTCCTTATCACCTTTTCAGTGTCAAATGGGGAGAGTGACAGAGAGTTTAGATATGTTCAGGCATTTGTCTTGGTTCAAACCTCCCACTGAAGATGCGGGAATGGTGCTGTGGGAAGGGAAGCCTTGGAGGTTGGTCATGAGCCATGATGAGGAGAGTTCTTCTCTCACCTCTGGATGGGTGTCTTTGTGCTGTGTGCTGCAGGAATGTGCTGCAATGTAGTCTGCAGAATAAGCATTCTACAATTTTTTGTAAGCATTCTACAACTTTGATAAATGTTGTTGGCACTTTATTAGAAACTAAGGGTATTTTAGTTAATCTGCTGAACTTAGGGTCCAAGTAAGTAATTACATTTTAGTGTAGCTCTAATTTTCCTGCTTTTGCGAGCTGCTTCCCTTTCACCCCTAATCTGCAAGGCATCTTCAGTCAACTCTCTTTTCCACACTGGAGAGATCTGCATATCAGTATTGGCTGAAAAAATTATGAAATGAAGTTTATGATCCTTCAGATCAAATCTCTTGACAAACATTATACAAATCCTGTTCATCAATAATAAAATGACTTGGGTTTAGAGGTCTGCAAGATGAAGATAATATATGGGAAAGGGAAGGAGAGAATTCATAGAAATTATGAAGCTAAGTTCTGCTTGCAAAGACTGCACAAACAAAGATGAATTACCATGTAAAGGATTTCCAGAAGTGTAGTGCTGTTATTCTAATGTTCAAAATCAGTCAATTTTTGCACTGTGAGAGTTTATGAACAAACAGAAGAGACCAGTCTGTAGCAGCTAAAAAGATGTCTTTCTGTTTTCCTTTCGTTTTTAGACACAGAAAAGGGTTTCTCAGGGAAACCCTTGTATTAGCATTTTTGATAGAAAAGTCACAGTCACTTTGTGAATTGGTATCTGTGGTCAATGTTGTCTGAAGTTTAGAGCAGATTTACAAAGTACATTTCATTTTTTTGGTAGAAAGGCTTGTGATGGTAGAAGAGAACTCAGAACCTAATCGAAGGTGCATAGGAGCCCACCAGAAAGCTTATATAATATTTTTACAGTGGGAAAGAGTATATATCGTGAGCAGAATCACACTGGACACATGTAATAACCTGAGGAGCCTCCTCTTCTGTGGCAAGTTCACACCACTTGTTCTATCCTGATGGAAAAATCTGGCCAGAGTTTGAGTTTAGTTGTTTGAACCTGCTTGAGATCTGTAAAACACAGCAATGTGTTTAAAATCTTGTCAGTGTAGCCTTCCAAGTAAGAGACTGCCAGCACTTTGCTTCTTCTGCATCTGACAGAAAGTTTTTCAATGCGGTATTTCAGTTCTTTGCCTTTCGGTCCCACTGGGACCTAGAAACTTTTTGGGCATAATGGATGTAATGGCTAGTTTGAAAACCTAGTGAAATCTAGTATTGCCAAAAGATTCAGTTTTATGGGTGTTCTGTTTAAACTAAATCAGCTCGGCTTTCCTTTATTTATAAAAGGTTTCAACAACTGTGTATTCAGAACGACAAAAGTAAATCTCTCAGCTGAGGGTGATTTCCTTCTTTTCCAAGTAACAGCAAATCTACTAAAGTCTGCAGGAGGCACTATCTTGAATTAACTCAGAATGTTATTGCACTTTTTTTATTCTTGTCATTTTTATTAACCTGGAAACCTCAAGATAAAGACAAATTTCCATTGTACTATGAAGGAAACCCACACTATACAAGAATAAGCACATAAATAAATAGAACAATATTGTTTTCACTTTTCAGAGAGTACAAAAAAAGTCCAAAAGCTCAAGCAGGAATTGGGCAGTGTAGAGCTGCAAAGCAAACCTGGATTCCTGAGTCTTATACCTCCATCCTAACTATAAAAGTAATCTTCCAGCCTCAGTCAGGTAGCTTCATGCCATACTTTTGAAGGGATAATGCAAAGAAAAAAGCATTCTTATGTATATCTTACCTGTTGAAAATGCATACATGGTGCAGCTAATGCATTTCCAGTTGCAATTGGTTTCACTGAGTTCTAACTGAAATCTGGTAACTCCTTGTGGCTCCAGTACACTTTGGAATGTTTTCTGAACTGTCTGAGGCAGGCAAAACCTTGTCATTTCCATCTGTGGCTTTGTTTGTCACAAAAATCTGTTTGTCACAACTCTCACACTTCATGAGAAAGTCTCATTTTCATTGCTAGACGTGTTTTGAAAGTGCCTTCTCATACTGAAAGCCAAGGCCCATAATGGACTTCATTAAGGTAGAATTCTTTTCTCCTAGGAGGCTTCAAAGCATTTTTCTCTGTACTTCATGCTGCTTTATCTGGCAGACAAGCATGCCCTTATACAAGAGGGCATTCTATAGATAGATGTTTCACACTCAAAAAATTTTAAATAAAATATCAAGTAAAATACAGCTTTCTAAACTATAGCCTGCCTGTCACTTTTCTTAGTCCATTAGCTTGGAAAGGTACAGAAAGATGGGCCTTCTTTGTAAGCAAGTGCTATTTTTGAAGTTTCTTCTAAAATCATGTTAACAGGGAAGAGATTTTTAGATTATTTCCCCTCTGCTTCTCCTTTTCCCCTCCAAAGCATAGTATTTGTTTATGGTTTTATCCTTAGATTTTAGAGGTATAAGTGAACTTCATCTGAACTTTCAAGATATCCAGATCTCCTTATGAGGCTGAACTTTCCAGCTTGATTGACACCTTCCTCAAATTTTCATCTCCATCTTTGTGCAGTAGAGATGGTTTTAACTTCCTTGGCTCAGTGCCAAACCACTAGGAAATACGTTAAGGAGGGGCTGAACACTTAAGGCTGGTAAATGTAGATCTACCCTGTTATCAGAAAAACAAAGCCTAGACAAGCTGGAGGCAATAGTTTGACTTATGACTTCAGTCCAGATGCAGCGGTTCACAATTCTGTGTCACTTTTCCTGCCATCCCAGCAAAACATCTCCTTGCTGAGCAGTGATGGTTTCCTCTTGCTATTTCTTACTACAGTACAAAAAACAATTAGCTCTTTTCACAGGTAACTAACAGGGCTATGAATTGGCAACTAAAATCAGAGGGCACAGGATCTTTTCCTGAAAATGAACTTCTCCCTCAGTGATCAAGACAGCTCAAGACATGATTGGGTATGCAGAGAAACAAGTATGGCAAAGGGCCATGGAAGTTCTTAAATTAAAAAGATTCTTCTTGCAGTGATTAAAACAAGTTAATAATCTTTTAATAGTCTTTTCTTTACATGGCATGCTGATGTGACTTTTTTAGATAGGCAACTCAGTCCATTACTGCCTGAGAAGAAAAGCTAACCCTCTTGATTGTTTCAGACAACTTATCCTACTCAGGATCAGCAAACAGTAGAGAGTGGACGGCTCTTTCACAATGGTCTTATCAGTTCATTTATCAGACTTCTCAGTAGTGAGGGCTTTAACAGGACTATGTTGGTGTTCCAAATATGTGGGAATAAATGAGGCTATGGCCTAACTAAACCTAACAGGGTCTGAGAAGGTGAGCATTTGGAGAATCCACTCTGCTCCCCATAAAAAATTAGCAGTAAAGGTGGGTGCATGCATGCTAGTTCACATGTAGAAGAAAAGGATGGACAAGTCAGGTTTGTGGTGGTGGAGAAAGAGGCTTGAGACAAATATGTGCCATTTTCTATTGGAGAGACCTCTTCTTGTATATAATATTTGCCTTATTAAAGGGGATACTGTTTTTCAGATGCCTTCATCTGTGACCGCCAGTTTTGCTACTACCCTTTCAAACAAGGTCAATCTCCTGCCTGCTAACTCACTTACTCTCTTCCAGTTTGCTCAACCATCATTAACAAGAATCAATGAAGGCAAGAGCTGTCACAGTCATGATTGAAATGAATGACATGGGTACTGCTCAGTCTTTGGAAGCCCAGCTTTAGTGAAACTCATGCAGAGAATGCTGCTCATCGCTCAGTCGGGTGCTCTCTTCCTTGTCAGTCATTCCCTACTCCAATATCATGGCACAGTGAGAAAAAACTGAGGTTTTGTGCTGTTTAAACAAGATGTTGCTTTGGCCATTAAATAGCTCCTGCAGAACACATTTCTCATTTCCCTGCCTTTGCCTACAGTCACACATACAGACAGAGAATACACTGTGTACCAAGCTACAGGCATTTCAGCCCTGCAGTGTTGAAATCATCCATTCCCACTTCTAGCTTTGCAGAAAGTAGGTAGCTGTTCAAAATAATTGATTGGATGAAAGAGGGAAATAACTAAGCTGTCCACTCACAAAGCACTGGTCTGTGTTTGAGGACAGCTGAGTTCAGCTTCCAGCTTACCAGAAGATGAGGCCTTCTCCATGGATTATACTGAGCAAGCTGATGCTATGCATAGGTTTTTGATCTTTAAACAAGCTAATGTTGTTCTTGAGCACAGTGCAGCCCTGCCTGAGTGTCAGCCATGCTTGAAACAATTAGAAAAGCTGGACTGATTTAGCCTGCATGGAGGGCATCCAGGCTTGGACTAATGTGGGCGGTGATGCTCAAGGCTCTGTAGACACAATAGTTTACATACAGCTAATTAAGGTATGCCCAAAATGTAACTTCTTTGCTTGGGAGTTTTATCCTTTCTATGTTTCCAGGCAAGACATGTATCCCAACTCCTGAAAAAATATGAATTAGGGATTTAAATATCTGGACTGGTTTGTAGAGATGATGTGTAATGTTATGTGTCATTGACTTAACCGTGGACATTCACTGAAAACAAAAAAAGAAACCAGGCCAATTAGTTTAAATTTTACATCTTTAGGCTTACCTACCCCAGCAATGATGAAGAGGCAGTTCATCTAAGTCTGTGAGATACCGTTATTGGTAGATCTGTATACCAAATCTAGCTATAGATTATTGATTTCATAATATTATTTACAGTATAACTTATTTTCTGCCCTAATGTAATGGAGACAGTAGACTCTTTCAGTATGCAAACAGTAGCTGGATCTTAATGACCAAACCTTGCCCCAGTTTCACTGATGGAAATCAGTAATTACTCTGTTAAAATTGCCAAAGTATTTCTGACTTTATCTTAAGGCAAATTGGAACAGAATGTGGTTTTTATGCTGCCTAAATGGAAAGTTATATACTTTAAACAGGGTAATTTAAGGGAACAGGTAGGCTAATTCTGACAAGTCATTTTTATATCACACCTAGTAATATGCTTCACACTTTTGCTCTTAAAATGAAACATATGACCTCAGAACAGTGGAACTACTTGGCTATGTGGGATATAATAATCTTAGAGATAACAACTGGACAATGGAATCCAGGCCAAAGTTGAAAAAATGATTTTCAAATGAGATTTTAAAGTTACCTTTTAAACTCTCTTTGGTTTAAATGACTGGGATCAGAATGTCAATCTCATTTTATCTGATGTAGTAGGGACAGCATAAATTTACCTTTGGAGTTCTTACAGAAAACTGCTGCTGTATCTTTTTTTCCTTTACTGTTGAGTGTGTTGCTGTGTAGCACAGGCAGACCCCTGGTTTAGGGAAGTGATTGGGTTATTTTGAACTGTGAGACAGATGTGGAATTACAGGGACGATCTTTGGGTTTATGAGAATGAGAAGCAGTACTGTGTGATATGAACCCCAGTCACTATCCTCCAAAACATTTTGCATAAAGTCTACGGTGACAAACTCTTGTTCTGCTTTCTCAGGAGATGCATTTTCCTCAAGTGCCTTTCCCATGAAGAGGGTTTTAACAGCTATCATGGTTATTATATAATTATATCTAATTAAATAATAGAGAAGAAAATCTAGAAAGAATTAGAATAGAAATTCTATCTAATGCTATCTGTTCTAGATAGGAATAGAATAGAAGTATTTGAGAGTATTTAATCTGACCAGGGAAGTTAAGGTCAACAAGAAAAGTTTCTATAGGTATGTCTGTTATAAAAAGAAGACTAGGGAAAATGTGGGCTCTCTCCATAAGGAAACAGGAGACCTGATTATAAGGGACATGGAGAAGTTCTCAATGATTTTTTTTACCTCATTATTCACTGGCTAGTGCCCCAGACACACTGCCCAAATCACAGAAGTTAAAGGCAGAGCCTGGCACAATGAAGAACTCCCTATTGTAAAGGAAGATCAGTTTTGAGACCATCTAAGGAACCTGAAAGTGCACAAGTCCATGGGACCTGAAGGCATGCATCCATGGGTCTGAGAGAATGGGCAGAGGAAGTGGCTAAGCCACTATTCGTCATATTCGAGATCAGTCCAGTGAAGTTCCTACTGACTAGAATAGTGGAAACATAATGCCCATTTTTAAAAAGGGAAATAAGCAATACCTGAGGAACTACAGGCCAATCACCTCTGTGACTGGTAAAATCATGAAACAGATCCTCCTGGAAACTAAGCAAAGATATGTAAAATAAGAAGGTGATTGGTAACAGTTACACAACTCCACCAAGGGCAAATCGTGACTTACAAGTTTGGTGGCCTTCTATGATGTGTTTACAGTGTTGGTCAATAAAGGAAGAGCAATTGACATAATCCAAAAGGTTTGACAGCACCACACAACATGCTTGTCTCTAAAGTGGATAGACATGGATTTGATGGATGGACTGCTTGGTGGGTAAGGAATTGGCTGGATGGTCACACTCAAACTGTAGCAGTCAAAGGCTCAATGCCCAAGCAGGGACCAGTGATGAGTGGCATTCCTCAGGGATCAGTACTGGGACCGTTGTTATTTAACATCTTTGTTGGTGACATGGACAGTGGGATTAAGTGCACTCTCAACAAGCTTGTGGATGACACCAAACTGTGTCACACAGTTGACATGCTGGGGAGAAGGAATGCTGTGCAGAGGGACCTTCATAGTCTTGAGAGGCAGGTCTGTGTGAACCTCATGAAGTTGCATGTGAGTTGGGCAAATCCCAAGCACAAATACAAACTGAGTAGAGAATGTATTGAAAACAGTCCTGTGGAGAAGGACCCGTGGCTGTTGGTTGATGAGAAACTCCGTCTTACCCAGCAATGTGTACTCACAGCCCAGAAAGCCAACCCAGTTCTGGGCTGCATCTAAAACTGTGTGGCCTGCAGGGTGAGGGAGGGTATTCTTCCCTTCTACTCTGCTCTTGTGAGATCCCACTTGTGTCCTGCATCCAGCTCTGGGGTCCCCAACGTAAGAAGGACAAGGACCTATTGGAAAGAGTCCAGAGGAGACCGCCAAGTTCATCAGAGGGCTGGAGCACTTCTCCTATGAAGAGAGGATGAGGGAGTTGGAGTTGTTCAGTCTGGAGAAGAGAAGGCTCCAAGAAGACCATACAGCACATTTCAGTACCTAAAGAGGGCTGCAAGAGAGCTGGAGGACTTTTACAATGGCATGGATTGATAAGACAAGAGAGAATGGCTTTAAGCTGAAAGACGGTAAGTTTAAATTAGTTATAAGGAGGTAATTATTTACTGTGAGTGTGGTGAGGCACAGGAACAGGTTGCTTAGAGAATCTGTGGTTGCCCCATCTCTGGAAGTATTCAAGACCAGGTTGGATGGGGCTTTGAACAACGTGGTCTAGTGGAAGGTGTCCCTTTCCATGGCAGGCGGGCTGGAAACGAGATGATTTTTAAGGTCCCTTCCAACCCAAACCATTCTTTGATACTATGATTATATTTGGGTACGGTGGTGGGATCCAACCTTCACAGGGTTCATTTGGCCACACGTAACAATTGACAGTCCTAAGTCCTTTGTTCAGAAGACAATTGAAAGTGGCTCTCATTCTTGGAAAATATTGTATTTTTGTTGCCTTGAAAAGGAAATTATTTAAATGTTTTCCTGATCTGTGACCAGAGGGCGTACTCCAGAAACCCCCCTCAAATCAATGCTGAACATCCTGGTTCATTGTATGTCTATTGAAGAATTCCTGTTCAGCAGGAATGAGAGTGCTGTATAATTAAATTAAAGCAAGGCAAACACTGCAAGAAAGTTTTTGTGAATAAATACATTTATTCAGTTTATTTCTTTTAAGATTAAGTGCAGGTCTCTTGTGTATTCACTTGGTGTTACCACCTGATTATTTTGCAACTGGTACAAACTTGAAAGGCAAGTTTCAAAGCTGCATGCATACATTTTTACAAAATTCAGAAATTTAAATACTTACATGCTAATATTTGCATTGTGAGTGATCATCTAATCAAGGAAAATGAATCATTAACCTTTCTAAGATATTCAGGTTGAACTTTAAAATATTTGTGATCAGTCTTAGACTTCAAAACATTCAAAATAGTAACATTACAATACAAATGTTTCTGAGGCAAACACAATTTCTTGATAAATATTTAGCTAGCAGGTTAAGGAAGTTCTCCTCAACACATATGCCAAATAAATAATAATAATAATAATAATAATAATAATAACAACCCATGCATATAACATTTTCCCAATGTATTGCTACAATAAAGATGTAAAAAAGACAAATGAGAAATAGGGAAATGTCTTAGCACATATAATTTGCTTGCTATTTCCAGTCTGATTTTGCACCCCTGCTGACATCTATTCTTCTTGATTTTTGTGATTCAAAGTTTAAATTTCTTCAAGTTGTACAATATCCATCATGTCCTTTGGGAACCTATTCTTCAACCTATTGGACCAGAAAAGAAACAATTTTTCTCCGGATTTGCTGACTGAATTTTCCTCTGCTCAATATTATTAAGTGACAGTGGATTATATTTCCTTTTACGGTCTTAAATAATTTATTTTATCCTTGTTATTTACAGTCTTTGCCTGGCATGACCTCCTTTTATCCTCCTATTCAGTTCTTTTAATATTTTTTTGTGAGTCTATCTGTCTCTTAATCATTTGTTGTTGCATTTCTCTGAGTCCTTTCCAATTTACTGGCATCTTTCATGCTCTAAAAGGCTTGTGACTTTATGCAGTGTTTTTAGGCCAGGCAAGCCCTTCATCGATTTAGCACAACCTCTTTGATACAATGCTCATGGCTTTCAGATGCACAGCATCTACCTTTGCTTTCAGAATATGTTCAAATTCCAGTGCACAAGCAGCTGTGAAATAGGGAAAGGAGCAAATTGACAAGAGGATCTTTGCCCTCTAGAGACTCCCTGGGCAACATTAGGGTGAACATCCTGAACAAAGAAGTGTATCAGTCCCAATCTTTGGAGTGGCTTCAGTTTACATTCCCTTTTCCCACATTTGCTCACCAGCAAGTCCTTCATATTATCCCCTCCCCAAAGAAGCAAAACACTGGTTATTTTTTTCCTTCTAGCACTGTTTTTTTTCTGAATGTGTAGCTTTAATTAGTAATTGTTATAGGGTTGCCCTAGTAATTCTTACCTTGGTTATCAATTCTGCCAAGCTTGCTTCTCCCAGCAGTTGTATACAGTGCCTCCAGTTTTACATGCACTACCCCTTAGACCTGTCCCAAGTCAGAGTGTGCCATCAGCACACACGTTACTCCCTTTTTGTTGCCTGTGGCATCCCACAGTTGCTCTTTTTGTTGTCTTGTTAGCAGCACCACGATTCAGAATGAGCTAACTGCATGTCTCCCTTAGCACAACTTATCATGGCTATAACACCATTTTCTGTAAATTAAGGTGACAAAACTGGGCACTATGGTAGAGTTAATAATCTATTACCTACAGCACTGTCTACCTCCTTTACTGTCATTCCCCCTGGAGTGATTCAGCCCCGCTGCTGGTGCAACACAATTTTTGTAATTTTCAGCTCTGGCTTCCCTGTTCTGACCACCAAACTTGTAATGACTTTAGAAAACAACAATAGTAGAACGTCTGCACCAAGAGCCATCAGTTTGGTAATTTTCAGTCACTGTTAATTTGGTCCATCTGAAATGTTCCTTTTTTTATTCATAAAAATTAGGTGATTTTAGGGTTAAAGATGGAAATGATGGTGAGACATTGGAGTTCTAGTCCAGCTCCAACAGCTATTCTGTGTTACCGTGGACAAAACACTGTTCCCCATTTCTACAATAAGATATTAAAGATATATAGTCCCCAAAGGCTCTCAGATCTCTAAGGAGGGGATATGACAGATATTCAGAATAATTACTGTTGGGAATTTCTTTAAGACTTCCTTCCACTCTTGTATTTTAATTGTAGCCAGCATAAGATGGTTGCTGGTTCATAAAACCTTCAGGGACACGCTTACAGTGGCAACATGCAAGAGGACCAATGCCATTAATGGAAATACCAGGATATTCAGAAGGGTCAAAGGAAAGGTTGGAGAACATGACAAGACCTGAGACTAAGCTGTTCATTGCTGAAAATCCTGAACGCTCACAAGATGAAATATTCGTTGTCTGTGTGGCACAAAAAAAAGATATGGTAGCTGGTATTTGAGGTTTTAGTTTATATATTGATATCTTTTAATGAAAGCATTGAAGGTCAGTTGTGACTCAATGGATACCACTTTAGTTTCTCATGTTGCAGTGAGAAACTTTCCTCCACAGCCAGTTACTGTAACATATCTCTTTTGTGAGCCACTGTCAGTCTCATTTAGAAAAGAAAATACACTTCTTTAAGTTCTCATTCCTTCGCTTTCAGGTTATCTCGGAACTCCCATGTGTTAAACATTTTTAAAGGAGTAAAATTAGTAAACATGACCATTTTTTATTCAAAGCAGTGTTTTAATTGTCATCCATACTGGGGAATGTGTGTGTTAGTATAATAGAAGTATTATATTTAAATAAAAAATTAAATTCTCTGTATTTTCTTCTGTTAGATACATTCTCCCACATCCTGCACCCCCAGTTTCTGTGTATATGCAGAAACATACATTTCTCCTGCTGCTGGTTCTGGAAGTGGCTGTTAATGATGGGTTTTGTTTCTTTTTCCATGGGAGATCGCCTATAGAAAAGGAAGAGATGTTGCAAAAAAGGTCTTTGTAAGTGGGTAGTAGATAACCTGATGGCTTACCCTGTAAAACATTGTATAATAGTCTTTGGAAAAAGGAAATACTGTGAACCTGTTTTGCTCTTCTTAGACCAATAAAGATATCACTGGCTAGTAAAGTGGGAAAAAATAAGATCCTATAGGCTGATAACTCACTTTGGTCTAGAGAGGTTTACATTGTATTAGAATACTGATGTTTAGAAAGGAAGGACAATCTTTCTTCCTTCCCCCAATTAAAAGGAATTGTCTTCTCTTGATGCTGCTTGCAACTTAACTGATAAATCCTTTCTCTTTCAACCTTTTTTCACTAGTGGTTAGTATGTATGTCACATCCTTAGTATTTGCTCTCTGTACTGAAGTAGAGAAATACTCAGAAAATGAAAAATTACTGAAGACAAGAAAGATTCTGAAAGGTGAAAGAATCTGCAAGCTTATCCCACTTACCTGGATCTCCCAAGAGTGCAAAATTTGAATGGATGTGTGAAGGTTTTCTGAAGGCATTCCACCACGGCTGGGTTTTGCTTAGACAGAGATCAGGCACGGAAGTATTTCTGTGCTGATCAAAACCAAAAAATAATGTAAGTGGGAGGTAATACAAGTCTTTGTTTTTGTTTTTGAACCTCAAAGCAGCTTGAAGTTTGGCCTGCATTTTGAATAAATGTTCAGGTTTTGTATTTTATTAATTCAGAGCAGTTAATCTAGTCTTAACAGCACATTCCACATTTCCATATAAAAGAGAAGAATTCTGAGGCATGCCCTCCCTACATTTACTCTGGTTTTTGGCTGCCAGAAGGGCTGGAATAATTAACAGCTGCTTTTATTTTCTTCTTATTTCTTCTCTTTTTCTCTCCACATTTAAAAGATTGGTGCATCCTCTCTCTTGATTTGTTTTTCTTTACCAGGCAGTGTACTGAATATAGAGTAAAACTGTAAGGTGAGTCTAAGAATGTATTTTGTTTACTAGAAATATGTGAGCAGATAGCTGTAAGATATTCAGGAAGACTCCTGGAATAGGGTCCTGCACTAGGTGCTGTGAGTGCCCACTACTGTGAGTACAGTATGTATATTGGCTTCATTTTTGCTGGAAGATTAATGCTGCTACCCCCAGTAAATAGGCCAAAACAATCTCTGCATCGAAAGGGCCAGATGATGGGAGTCAGAAGCAGGACTCTGTGAGCTGACCACAGAACTGGGACTGTTCATTGCTCAGTCACATGTGGGATCCTCATCCTGCTTTGAGGTAACACGGTGAGCTCTTCTGCTAAGGTCATTGTCTAAGAGAGACAAAGTGCAGTCTCATGCACAAGGATACCCAACAGCATGAAGCTGCTGTGAGAGCAGAAGACAAGGAACCAGGAATGGCCCCTTGAAGAGAGCACCTGTTGGGGCACAGCAAACAAGGCTTTACCTCGGCCTAGGGATGTCCCTCATTGTACAAACATCCCGAGGGCTACTCTGACATCCATGCTGTTTTAATCCTGTGCTCTGCATTAATAACCTGACTCTATCTAGGCACCTTCCCAGGAGCCTTTTACAAGTATGACCAGGAAAAGCCTATGCATGTGTGCCAGAGTGGTATCCTGCCAATGTGGGAGCAGTTGCTGCATAACTGAGATGACAAAACCTGCTTTCAGCTGCCAAACAGCTTGGGCTGGCTGAATCTCTGCGGGGGCTGGAGTCCCAGCAAGCAGGCTCAGGGATACTCCATGACTGCTGTAATTCAGGCACCCAGCAGACATTTCCAGTGAAAGAATCCAATTTAACATGGGCATTACCTGCTAGAGCTGCACTGGGAAATGTCAGGGAAGATGAGTTTTGGCTAATGTGTTCAGTACACTTGGTAAAGGGCAATGCAAGCTAAGGCTAGGCAGACTAATAGCTGTGACGGTGTATCATGTATCCATGATTACTTTTGGTAGTCTGGGAAAGAGATATACTTATTTATGCCAAGATAACTAATGTCTGAGCTCTCACTTTCTTTGCTGCTGGTCTCATGAAGACTGGACTTGGTCTTGTTGCTACTGCTGCCTGCAGATTTAGCTATGAAAAAGCACATGACACAAGTTTGGATCTCAATAGTAAGCAGAGCTCCCATATGAAGCACAAATATTTCAGAGTGTTGTAATTAGAGCACACTAAGGGAGTGCGGTGAGCAAACCATTTTTATTAATATCATTAGTTTGCTAGTTTTAGGAGGAAAAATTACAATATGTGTTTTTTAATGTTTTAATTGCCTTCAGATATACTGCTGTAGGTACATAGAAAGGGTGGAATGAACAGAGACTAGAGCTAAAAGGGAGCTGGAAGCCATCTCAAGAGGTCATCTTAACCTATCCTTTAACTCCAAAGCAGAATCAGCTATAACCAAAGCAACCCTGTCAGGCATTTGTGTTATCTGTTCAAAAGATAGAACTATTTCCTGTGGGAAAATTCTCTGGTCTTCACCAACCTTACAGTTAGAAAATTTTCCTTAGTTTTTAATACATTACCTCCTGTTCCATCTACCAGGTGCACAGACTGATTAATTCTTTATTCTTTGCAGGATGTTTTTGCATTCCACATTATGTTTTTGTGATATCTTTTATCTGAGATGATTAATTCTTTTTTCCTTCATTTTTTCCTCCTACAGGTTTCGGTTTTGTTTCCCCTTATTGGGTCATATTGTTTAGATCTCTGGCCTTCTGAATTTCATTGGTCTTCTCAGACCAAATGTTCCCTACTCTTCTTGAAATCCAATGCCTGAAACAAGAATCAATATCACAGACAAGATCTTATGAACAGAAAGATTATTTTCCGTGTCCTAGATCACTTCCTTCTTCATAAACTTAATGGTAACATTAGAGTTTGGGAACCTGTGATTTCCAAAACGTGCCATAATGGACTAAAATTCACTTTGTGACCCACTGTGCTCCTAAGAATGTTTCTTGTGGAGTGAACACTTGACCAGTTGTTCTCTGTCCCGTCTGAAGTGAAGTAGTCCTGCCTAACTTGTAGGAATATCTTGCATTTTAGTTTATTGAATAATTCCTTTTAAATTCCAGACTGATTTTCTTCTTTGCAAAGATCACTTTGTATTCTGTTAGTGCTTTCTAAAGTGCTGCAGCCCCTCTCAGCTTTATGTCATCTGCACATTTAGCAAGTGCACACTATTCCATCACTGGGTCTATGAAAGGAAGTAGAGACATCAGGATAATACCAGATTCTCTGAAACCATACTTGAGGCACGTTCTAGTATGACAGAGGACTATTAATTAGCTTTTGCTAAGACAGATCTGTAATAATGCATGAGCACTGCTTAATAGTAAGAGTATGTGATGAGCCTACATTTCAAGGAAAATATGAAATATTACTCATTTCTCAAACTGAACCTGAACCAAAAGTATTGTTAAATAGTCAGTGATAAACCTTGGACCAAACTAATTCAAGCTGTTACTCTTTTTTTCCTGAAATGGAAGTGAAATTTAACAGCTTTGGACAACTTTGGAGATCTCAGACTGCAATGAAATGGAAATTTGCAAATGGATCCAAACTGAAACTTAAGTTAAAGAACATTGATTTAATTCCCCTAAGGCAATAGTATAATATAGACTGTATTTCTTTAGTTAGCCCATGAAAATGCAAGAAGACACTGACAAAACATCATCCTAGATGAAGGCAGTCTACAGAATATTAAGGTAAGGAGATGGTAGCATGTGCTGCAGCTAAAGACTGGGATGAGTCCAGGCTCCTTGATGTCACTTAAATGCAGAGACCGGGAGTCAGTTCACTTTGTCCTTTGTCCCCATTTGAATCCCATCTGCTCCTACTTCTCCATCTATAGAAAGCGGAAAATGAGAGATTTCTCCCTTGGGCGTGTTTTGGTGCTTAAGTGAACTCACTGTCTGAAGTTTGCAATTGCCCAGTTTTTGTGTCAGACTACTCTGCTCCATCTCTTACCACCACAGCAAAATTGAATTGAAAGATCAAGATCAAGTGCAGAACCCAGTGTTTTTATGTTCTTCCTAACAACAAACACACCTATGTGAGGAAGATTATTCTGCTGCCATCACACTACTTTAAATTATGGATTGAGTTTGGATTGGGGAATTAAAGCAGAGAATATAAATTGTCCCTTCTTTAGTAACAGAAAATATGTCAAACTACCTTTTGAGATATCCTTTTTACATGTATGGATAGCAAAGCTCTAAGTGATGATCTTCGAGACTCTGGAAAAGGTATATAGGACATGTTCCCCCTCAGTGCTGCTGAAAGCAAAACACACCCCTGAGCCTTTCAAACTTTCTTTACAGGGGCTGACATACACTGGCTTCTTAAATTCAGTCAAGGGAAGGGACTATGTAGCAGAGTACAACTTACACGTCTGTTAGGTTCTATTGTTTTGTTGAAATATAGAAGGGAACACACTTAGAGGGTCACTTAAAGGAGTTAGAAAGTTAGAGTGTCAAGATTACAATAGAAATGTGAATTTTTAATACTTGTGCCAGAACAGTGTTTTTCCCTCTTCCATAATTTTAGTAACAATTCTACAGTTGCCACAACTGGAAGGTTGTTCATAATTAATTACCTAAGATCTTATCTGATTAATTTTATTCTTATTGCTAATCCTTCATTCTCTTCCCCCTTCACTGAGTGTCAGACAGAGCTAACTATTCTCATGGGATATTAGCAAAGTGGTCCATAAAAACTAAAAGTGACCCTGAATGCTAATCCATCTGAAACTGTTGGGTGGTTTCAGGGCGTTTAAAGGTTTAGAGATATTTACATAGTGGGTGCTCAGCTATTCAGAGGGCATTTTTGCCAGCACAGCACTGGCAGTCTTAGTGGATGGGATCCAGCTGGGGAATAATCTTAGGAAAAAATCAGAAGCTCTAAAGATGTTTAGGATGTGTCCGACAAGCCTTCTGTTTCAATAATTGTTGCCATTATAAGAATGGCATTTGCCAGAATCAAACCCCTTCCCATGCCTAAACTTAATGTTTCTAAAGAAGAAAAAACAGCCTGAAGGACCAAATCTCAGGCAGATTTCCTCTATGATGGAAAGATACTGGAGGCTCCTAGGAGATTCCAAGGGACTTCACTGCTGCTTGCCCTGCTTTATTTGAAGGAGCTCAAACACTAGGCAGAATCAAATCTGACCTGAGTTCTTTGAGAGCCCAAAATCTGGCAGGGAACAAGACCTTTACTTGGGCTAAATCTGAGTAGTTTCATAAGAGTCCATGGCCACTAATCTCTCCCTCACATGGTCTGCATGGTCTCTGCTAGGGCAAAAACATCTCTCACAAGGTCTGTGTAACATCTCACATCTGCCGCAGAACACAGAAGGACAGCTGTGTGTGTCTCTGCAAAGAGGCAGGAAGGCTTCTCTTCACTTACAGGCATAACATAGAAAATGAACAGACCTCACTTCTTTCCAGTACCATTAGTTGCATATCCTCCAGTAAATAATGCTAATTTATACAGAGCTGCCTAATGAAATGAGTGTCCATGCAATGATCTCATGCTTTACAGCTGCTGCTAAAGGCTATTTGACCATACTTCCCAAAGGTCAGTGCACAAAATCATAGCTGAAAGGAAAAAGCACTGGAGTAATTTGCTCTGTCCAATAAGAACTGTGGTGACCTTCCTTTAAGATGGTTTTAACCTGGTTGTTAGTGATATGCTTGAAGTTAAGTTTAGGGACAGGTGCTTTTCTGTGATGAAGGTGAAGAAGTCCAGCTTCTTTTCATTTCCAACTGCAATTGTGGTTCTTGGTTTTCAACTGACTTAGGTTAGAACAAATGGCTCCTTCTTTACAAAAAATAAACATTCAGCATCAATGACAATAAAATCAGTCACTGTTTTTCCTGCTAAGGCTGCTATTGGAGGAAGCTGGAATGCTGAGCAACCAATGCTCAGTAGGAGCCCCAGTGCCTGGGCTGGGAGCTACACCCAGACCTAAGCAGGAGTTATGAATAGCTGCATGTAGACTAAACTTTGATTATGACCCATGGGAAAATACATGTTTTTTTCCAAGGGATCATAGATGAAGTTCAGAAGAGATTATTTGGTAGCCCTCCCAGCCCTTGTGCCCAGAGCATGTGACAGTTGAGATTTATAATTACTAACTAAATGCATGGCATCATCATACTGGGATTAAAGTCACATGCTTTGCTGGCATTTTTCCTGCTTGTGACAAAAAGTTACTGCAGCCTCTGCGCTTTTTTGCTGTGTTGTCTCCACATGAGCTTAGACATCAAAAATTTCTTGCTGATTTATAAATCTTGAAGTCTGAGTTGCTATAACCAATTTTTTTGCCTATCTTCGTGGCTTACAGAATGGAGTCACAATGCTACTGTGTCCATAGGAAAGCTACCGATTTTTTTTTTTTTTAATGAAGTCAACGCTTTGGAATTTGTGGGCTACAGGTGTGATCGGTCCCTTTATTTTTGACAAACCTCTATAGGTAATGGAAACCATGAGATATTTTATGCTGAACAACACAGTGCTGTCTAAATCAACCAGTGAAGATATTTGTCTGTCCTTACAGCCTATAGCAGGAAGCCAGGCAGAGATCCTCCTCTGCACACTCTTTTCTAGATGGGTAATATTAAAGGAGACAAACCCAAATTTGTAGATAGTAGCTAAATCTATACAGACACCTAAAGATGAAGATTTGGTGATTTTGATGAACCATTGAATTTTGATGATTCCCTTGTGTCTTTAGGTGTAAAATAACCCTTAAAAATATGAATTTATTTTTAAAAAGTCTCAGCTTCTCATCCACGAAATAGGAGTATTCTTCTTTCTCTGTAATTTTTTCATACATACTTAACATTTTCAAGGAGTTTGTTTTGAACTTGTGCAACTTCACGTACATATTTCATGCTTCTGGATGCTACTATTAGCCAAACTGATGATGATGATGATAAAAATTATCACAAAGTCTATTTTAATTCAGTTCTGTTCTTCAGCAGAAAGTCCACACAGAGACCAAGCAGAGAACAGTCTTCTGATAATCTTCCCTTCCCAGGCACGTGGTGCTGGCCTTCTCTGACAAGTGAGATTCCTGGGGATGTACAGTATGGGGAAGCCTTCCAATGTGATTATGCAAGTTTGGAGATGAACAGAGGGTGGCAATATTTAGATCTTGGAAAAGAGAGAAAAAACACACTCTTGGAAAGTGGTGTCTTTAAAGAGACTGAGCCATAATTTTAAAAGTTTACTTATTTGGCTTACCCACAGACTTTTCACAGCAGTTGTAAGAAGGTTATTCACAGTAGGTTCAGACCACCCCATGTGAGGGCATATTTCTTAATACTGGTATCTGTTTAGCCTCTATAGTACCTGTATATATTGCATGCATAGGCATTAACACAGGCTAGATTGCAAAATCAGCCTCATTCAAAAGGGGTGGAAGGATTTACCTTTGAAGTAAAATACATCATTATGAGGCTTAGGAGTCTTTATGTAAAGAATGAGAAGGTATTTTCCCAAGACAAAGAGACTGTACTATTAGTGTGTCTAAATGAAGTATAGATATGTACAAAATATCCGGTTTTAAATTCACTTACAAAACATCTTAATCTGATTGATGATCTCTTGCTTCTTATATTCAAATCCGTTTGAGATGTGAGTTCAGTGTCTTAAAAATGAAAAGCTGGTCAAAAACACTGAAGGTAATGTCTCCAGGTGGTTTTCATCCTCAAATCTCTCTTCATTCAAACCATAACTTTCCTGAAAGTTGTTTTAGATTAACAATAACATCTTTCTTTTTAATTTTGCCTCTTTTTAAATTGGGTAAAATAATTTTCAGTTTGAGGAAAAATGCAAGAGACTATATCTCTCTTTTTTTGTTTGTTTGTTTGGGGTTTTTTGTTGTTGTTTTGGTTTGTTTGTTTGTTTGTTTGTTTGTTTTTTCCTGCTTTTGTGTTTGGATTATACACTACATGGTTGGATTAACAAGACACTACAAGACAAAATGTGTTCTTTGGAAGACTAAGTTAAAGTCAGAATAAAAAGATGACAATTATTCTAAAGGGACCACTAAAGCAAAGTACAGGTGATGTAAACATCAGACGAATGTAAAGAAAAAAATGAAAAAATTGAAAGTAGAAGTAGTAAGGGAAGGCAAAGAAAAAAAGACAGAAACTGGATGAGGACAGTTGTGGATAATATGTGGAAATATATTTGGAAATATGACCTAATTCATACACTGAAGTGTAGACACACTAAAATTGTATAGGAGACCCTAACTAGTATTTTGTAGAATTTTGTTTGTTTTAACATCACAACTTTGTATGTTTGTGTATGTAATGTATATTACATAATGTTCCAGTCCTATATAAAGTGAAAATAAGACTTTGAATAGAACATAGAATTGCAAGAAGTATATGTGAAAAATCTAGAAAGCACACATTTTAAGAGACTTTTTTACAGAACTTAGCATATGACAAAGAGAAGATTTTTCAATGGTGCCTGTCCCTTTTCCCTAGTTTATGCAATGGGCTCTTACTGTATTTTTTTTGTTTGTTTTGTATTGCCTCACATTTTAAAGGAATGTGAAATGAAATACCTTTTCTTTGCATTGTTTAGAGGGAACAACAGAAAGAAAAAAAGGAAATTTCTTGGGACTGAAATCATCCAGTTAGAAACTGCAAATAGGGATGCCCTTGCTGTATCATACCTGGGATTCCTTTCCCAGAAGGGATGTCAAAATGCTGGACATGTGCTCCAGCTCCTGAGACCCATGGAGTCGCAGGGCATCCAGGCAGTTCTGCAAAGGACAGCCTTTGGGGTCTTAAGGGTATTCCCCACTTCACACACGCTTAACCTTGAATGAGGTCTGGTAAGGATATTCAAAGATTGGTGGTGCCATTTCATGCAGCAGGCATTCAAAAGTTTCCCTTTCCTCTACTCATTCTCACATTGCTTATGCCAGCTCAAAAGGTAGGAAAAAATGTTGCAGAAGAGAAAGTCTTGTCTTTTTAAATGAGGATGAGAACAGCAGGATCTAATGTTGATGTCTGGAAAAAAGAAAATGGCAAATCTGAGAAGTTATTAGATTAAGTTCTTGCAATGCAGAACACAAGAATGTTAGAAAAAGGAAAAGCAGAAAACGTGTTGATGGAATGAAACACTGGATTGTCATTTTGCAAACACTGAGTCCAGCAAAAGGAATGTATTTTGACAGTGTTCGGCTCAAAAAGACCTGGGAAAGATAAAAGCTGCTGCCAGATGCTTCTGTTCTCCTACCCGCTAATGATTTCTCACTGTCAACTGCGAACAGATCAATTAATAAGTAGTATTTGAAATTATAAATCAGTTAGTTAGCTTAATCATTTGTCCAGGAAATCTTGCATTGGTTCCAGTTGCTTTCATAATTTGGCATTTATTCATGAGAAGCTTGTGAAGTTTTCATCTCCCTTGTACAAGAAACTTTGGTAGGAAGCAGGGCTACTTAATACCTTAAATGAGGGATTCCTTCACCATCTGAGAAAAGTGTTCCTGTGTCATAGGGACGATTAGATTAAGATGATACCATGCTAGAAAAGAGATTTTTAACTTTAGGCTTTTAACTTACACATGGGAATACTGTGAGGAGTTTCCTGCACATCCTGATTTTATGAGTGGCTGCTTGCTTCTGGCCAGACATCTACCAGCATTTTAAGGCAACTAGAGACCTTTGTAAATGCAGACCATAGCTAGTAACCATTGAGGTTTTCTTCAGAAAGGTCTTGGCTGCTCCTAGCTCCCACTATGTTTAATTCTGTGTGAAACCACTGCAAATCCTCAAATGAGAGATGTCAATAATAATTCTTGGGGAACTCTGAGAGTCTGACACTTTCAGCTTTAAAGAAGACTGCTCCAACTATTTAGCCTTGCTTTTCAGGACTACAGGAATTGGTTAGGATTTGCTTTTTCTCTGGTCTTAACTTTTGGCAAAAATAGTTCTCACTGGGAAAAATTTTAAACAGACATATTTCCAAACTGCACACACTGATGGTCTGGATATTCTAGAAGAATGCAATTTGGGTTGGGGTTTTTTGGTAAGTTTTCTGCGGGGAGAGACAGTGAACAAGGGAGTGGTTTACATCTTTTTCTTGTTGGTTTTTGTGACATGAAAATGATTCATGTATTGGAGAGTAACAAAAGCCCATAAAACCCCTGTGGCAAAAGTACAATGGACTTCAAATCCGTTATGAAACCAGGGATTGCAGAGTATACACGAGCTGAAATACTGGTACCAGTGAATGACATGTATGATTTGAGTTCCAGCTTTCTGGAAACTTTCTACTACATCTAAACTGTTCCGAAGAAACCTTTTATCCAAAGAAATCTGAACAAACAAAGCCTGTAGCAAAAGCTGGCCAAAGTCTTGTATGAGATCCCTTCAGTCTTCTTTGCTTCTTTGCAGTTTGACAGCAACAGAAGCTACTCTAAATAGAAGAGTGTCATAATTGTTTTATGCCTTCACTTCTCTGGCCCCTGTGTGTGAAGTTTGCACGGAGATGCTGTGTCAGCACTGGGAGAAACTGATGTGACTGCAGATCATCTTTACCAAGTTTATTGTAAATTCTGTTAATAGCAACATTAGTGTTTCAGAAAGTCATTGAAAAGGCTTAAGGGACAACCGCTCTCTCCACACTCTCCCTCTCCCATTCTAACTGGAAGGATCAGATTCTCAGCTGCTGTAAAGTGTTGTAGCATCACTGATACAAATGAAGTATTGTTTACTTCATCCAAAGAGCTGATTCAGAGGCACTCAGTGAAAAAAGAACAACAAAACTCATCTCATAGAACACTACAGTATTCAGAAGTTACTGATTTCAGCAATCTGGCTTATAAAATATATTAACAGAAAGCAAATTTCACAAGCCATTGCTCAAATTTATAGTCACACAAAGTAGGGAATTGTACCAATTTTCAGAGTCTAAACATTTAAAAAATGCAAACTGACTCTGAAGAGACAGTTGAATTTACTAAAAAACATTCTGTGTAATGATCTATGCTGATGTCTCCCAGACCTAACTCCACAAAACTTATGTGATAATTATTAAGTCTGTTGTATCAGCAGCTTTAAACACAGTGTTGATCATGGTGGTTGCTGAAATTTAGACTATTGTTTTTATAACTGCAGTATTTGGAAATCTTGCCAATAGGAACTATGATCAGTTATTACTTTGCTGTCATCATAATAGATATTACGAAATTGAATAAGAATAAAATAGAATAATGAGTATATTAATATGAAGAGATTCAATAACTTTCACTTTCAAAAAAAATTCAGGGAATGTGCCTGTATTTTTTAAGGGTCTATGAAATGGTATTCTGGGTCACATCAAAAGTCTATGCAGTCCCAAATGTTCTTTCCTACAGGCATCAGCTGCAAATATATGGAACGAATGTAAGAAACAGGAGATAGAGAGGGTGGTTCTTTGTCAGTGCCCTCAACCACCTTCTTTAGAATTACCAAATGCTCAATATTGTATCACTTCCATCACATTTAACACCATGGCAGCAGATTTTTCCCCAGGAGCTTTCTGAAACAGTTTTGAATATGTTTAAACTCTCACTCACCTCTACATCTTGCAATAATGAGTTTTGCAATTTATTTGTAAGTTGTGTAAAAGCAGTTTTATTTGTTGCTCTTATAATAAAAACATTGGGGCACCTCCAGTTCTTGCACTCAAAATAGCTTGTAATTACTGCTCGTCTGCTAGTTAAGATTGTGTAGACTTATTTTGTGACTTCCTTCAGTCCTGCCTTTTCCAAGATGAAAAGCTGCAGGCTATACGCACATGGAATCTGTTCTGTAATTCTAATCACCCTTACCATGACTTTAAAACTACACCAAACTGTTTTCCAAATTGATTGAATTGGATTGGATTCAAGATGGGAGCATGCCATGGATTTATAAAGCAATGCAAAAATATTTTCTGTTTTGTTCCCCATACAATTCCTAACAACTTAAAACATTAGATTTGCCTTTATGAAAATGGCAGAGCATTGCACTATTTCAAAGACACAATCAAATATTTTCTGAATGACAATAGATGATTTAGACACCATCATAATTTCTGCCTACTTATATGAGAATTTTCCTTTGTGTAATACTCTGCATTTCTTCAAAATCTCAGTATTTTCTGTTATTCTGTAGGCTAGGAAAATAATTTAATAAAAGATCATACTTCAAAAAACTGTAGTTTGCAAAAGTAAAAAATGAAGAGTGAGACTTTTCTGAGTTAAAGTATTTTAGTCCAAAATTAGATTATGAGTTTTTGATGAGATGATGTTTAACTGACTCTTCTTCGAGTCACCATAATGTTTCTTTGCAATTTGAGCATAAGGTCATTCATTCCTCTGTTCTTTCTCTCTGATAACATTCTCATGGACAAGGATTTCCATATAGAGTAGGTTGTATCTGAGGGAGTTTACAGAGGAAGGTGAATAGGTGAATAGCGTTGGGTTTGCTCAAAATGAAATGTATTCAGATAACAATTTTATATTTGTTATTATGAGTTGTAGACTTTGGAATACACTTGTGTTCATTGAAACAAAAAAATCATATGCTTTATATCAATCAGCATTAAAGAACAGTCTAAATTCTGACTGTCAAATGTTCTTAATGAGTCACTTAACAGCAGCTCCAGAATTAGGACTCTAAAGTCTTATTCTGATGCTGAACTTCACAAGCTGTCAGTAACCCACTCAAAAAGGGTAAAGTTAAATAGCTGCGGAACTGCCTTTCAATATTTGTTCACCAGTTGTATTCTGAATCAAGCAACAATGAAATTGAGGAATGGACTCTCCAGTGCTCAGGCAGGAAAAAATAGCAAAATAAATCAGAAATATTTTTTCTTAGTACTTACTCAACAGTAATAGCATTATTCACTTAATATTCAATTCTGAAGTTAGATAGATAGATAGATAGATAGATAGATAGATAGATAGATAGATAGATTAATTTTATACAATTATATTCCACACATTTCAGTGTAGGTCTACTTATATCAGCAAATATAGGATTAAGGAATGATCATAATTTCATCCTTAAATAAGTCTTTGAGTGAGGCTGAAGAATGAATGTGACGAAATGTTTTCAAGACAGAAGAGAACAGATATTTTCTCATTTCAAGACACACAGATAATTTAAATGAATAATGGAAAAATATTACTTTCCTTCTGCTTTGGCTAGTTGTTAGCCTTGTCACCAATGACGTCTTAATGCTTCTGGCAATTTAAATGATAATAAAAGCTACAGCTTCGTGAATTCTTTCATAGTAGGTAACTATGCTCTCTCAGAGGATGTAAATAATATGAGTAGGGAAAAAGCCACTTAAGATAAAGAGGTTCATAAAAAAGTACCATAATACCTTATTTACTGTAGTAGTTTAATGGTGACACTGACCCAGATTTTACTATATTAGCATAATGCCAGCTTCTCTGTTCATAATTGGGTAACCAGCCCACAGACTGTGTCCAAAACACCTGTATATGCTATATGGGGGGGACAGGGAGAAACAAATAAAAACAAGGGGGAAAGAAAAAGGATTTCAGAAGCCTAGGGTTTTATTCATGTGACTGAGAAGAAAAAAACCTGGGAAAATGTATGAGAGCTCTCATTTTTGTAAAATTGTCTGCTGCTCTGTTCAATACTGCAGTGGCTTTGATTTGACCCTCACACCTTTAGATGTCTAGGAAACTAGTAATGTGATCTGTGATGCAGCTGTATCTCTGCAGCAGACAGGACCCCATCAGTGGCACTTTAAGCATATTTTCCCTCTTTGGGAGGGTATTGCAATGTCTAAGGAGCCTGGTCTCTGAAGGACAGAGAAAGGGCAGGATGGAGACTATGGTTTTGGTTGGAATGTGTCCCCGAAGTCAACGGCCATACAGAACAGGATAAACTCCCTGTCTCCCTGCAAAGCAATCTGCTGGAAGGGATTGCCTATTTTATTTTACTTAACAAGTTAGAGATGAGGTTTAACTGTGTCCTGCTCCATGTCCACAAAAATTTACTTGCACGTCTGTTGACCAGAATTTGCCAAAGTTATCATATGTAATATGTGGTATAGAAAATAAGCTAATTTTGGAGCAACAGGTGAGTGTTCTGACTTGAAATCCACCAACTTTTCTCAGTTTTGCTGTATGACATGAATAAAGGGCTTTCACACTGACTGCTGTGCATGAAGGCTGATGGATAAGCACAAAACATTCTCAATTTTATTTAAATGTCCCTTCTGCTGGTTAATGAATGGATGGCATTTGAAGTGGCTGTCTAAAATGCTGTTGAACATGCCAGTAATTGACTTTTGGCTTATATTTCCAGATGGATATACTTTTTAAACTTCCTCTTCAAAGGAAGCACCAAGCCTGAGGCAGATCCCTGTTTGCAAAGCATGTTGGCTGGTTAGACCTGTAGAACTGAAACAGAACAAGAACATAGAGGCAGAGTTCTTTTTCCCTGCCTGCCTTATCAACATACATGGTAGGTGGAAATACAGAAGACTGGGCATCCCCAGTTCCTGCCATGGCAACTTGTCCTCCTTGCAACATTTGCTAGTGTGGGACTGGGCTCCAAACCTCTCCCTTTGTGGCTGGAGCAGCCTAGTGAAGTGATATTTCTCTAATCTCTGACCTGGCATAATCCCACACCTGTCCTAGATTTGGGTTGAGAATCTGGATACTAAAAATTCCAAAAGCTTGCTCTCACTGGTGCACAGTTTCTAAAGTAACTTTTCATTTGCTGTCTCCCCAGAGATGAACAGGACTATTTTGTAGCCATCTCTGATGTAGCCAAGGCTAGCTATTAATATAACTTTCTTCTTTTTTCCATTGAACAATGTAAATGTGACAGGACATAATGTTACAGTTCAATCATGCAATTTTAAGAGGTTTCAGTACCTGCTACATGCAATGTGAATGAATTTATATGCTATATCCAGACTGTCTCAATCCTTTATCTTTGAATTTGGCCTCAGCATTGGCCACTTAGCCTAGAACAAATAATTTCCCATTTTTATTTCCTCAGAAACAGGAAACGTGCGACTGTGAGCACATGATGTTCATGTTTGTGTGCAGTGACTGTGTGCCGGACAGACCTGGATGTTATAACACCATGGGAGTCTTGAAACCATACCAGTCCCCATGCACGAGATGTCTTGTCTGCCTTGTACTGAAAGTTATCCATTCACCTGCACCACATGAACCATGGTGATATTTTACCAGATTTGCATCCAGACCTAAATGTACAATTCAATTTGTTGTTTCTTAATTCACTAATTTCTTCCCTGCTTAGGATTCACAGTTCTTTTACCATAGATCTTCAAACAAAATAGCTTGTGATACCTCTAAAAACTAATGGGAAAATCTGTTAGCATATTCATATTCATATGTGTATGAATATAGAATAGATAAAATTACTAAAAGACTCCAACAAAACACTGTTTTTCACTTCCAAACCCCAGCTGGCATGAAATGTAGTATGTAGAAATGCAGATGTTCATGACCCTGGGTTAATTGGTATGCAGAAATGTGGGCAATAAAAATGATTATGCAATGTCAGACCCATGGAAAACATGTATGGATGATCACAACACATGTTGATACAAGAATGGGCAAAGCAGTTGACACCAAAGAGTTGAAACTTAACTCCAGTAGTTGCTAGGACACTGTGAGGATCCGCAATTCCTTGAGGACAGGAAGTGTGGTGATCCCCTGGAGTGGTAAGGCAGGACCTCACCATCTAGAGCCTATTCCATCTGCCCAGTTAGAAATTGTGAGCAGCCAGGGGAAAAAAGGGAGTCCCAGTCCTGGATATTGAGCACCTCCTTGGAGATAGGAGCCAGCCAAGACAGGCTGGAATGTCAGCCTGTCAGTGGGGGTCAGGATCAGGCCTAGTGAGGGGAAGCTGCATCAGACACAACCCTTTTGTGTGCAAATAAAAACTGGTGAGAATATTACCATGTTTACAGGTGCAGACTGAATAATGGTGTGGTTTTAAGAGGTGCTGCACAGCCCACATCTTTCACGCTGTTCTGAAAGGGGTGTGTGATGTGCTTAAGGCTACAAAGAGGTACTTGGTATCCAAGAGGTCTTAATCACTGTGACTACACAGAGGAGTTGACTGCAGGAAGATACCATGCCATTAGAAACACATATTTAAGGCAATGTTCTGGTGCGAAAATAGGATGTGCTGGATGAGGAAGCATTCAGCTGGAGGCAGAGTGGTGAGATTCCCTTGGAACTGTTCTTGTGACCACTAGTTAATTAGTAGTTTTGTAATAATCTTGTATAGTAATCATATGAGCAGATAATACATGATTAAACAGAATCAGCAGCAGGGGAAAGGGCTGGTATTTGACAGAAAGAAAAAAAATGCTATTAACAGGTCTGAAATAACTGAAATGAGCAAATAATGCAAACTGCAAGGAGCAAACAGGAAATTCTGCTATAAGCTCAGGACCATCCTTTGAAAATGAGAAATGTATTTGTATATAGATAATAATTTTTAGAATCTCTGTCAAGAATTAATAAGATATGAGCATGGAAAACCCAAATGTCAGCAAACATTTTCAACAGGGAGAGGGGATTGCTAACACCATTTTGCAAGGCAGCTAGCAGCCTAGAGATATATATATATATATATATCTGTATGCCTATGTACAGGCACAGTGAGTCAGGTAAAGGCAGAAGACAAGGAAGCAAGAACAGCCGTGGGGAAAGGAGGATTGGAATAATCACAGACGTAACTTGTGAGAGGAGACTAAAAAGGAGGGTGTTTTCTAGCCTGGCAAAATGAATGCTGAGACACAACATGGTTGCTCTCAAGGAACACATCAGTAACTGAACACCAGACAGTAAGGTGCAGGACTTGTTAGCACATGATAGAATGTTTTTCGGCACTTATATTTTTCTTGTGAGCCTATGAACCACACATTTGTTAGTGCTAGACGTAAGAATAAGTCATTTTCCTGGGAGACTAAAAGTCCAAGTTGAATCGTGTTCAAAGACTGAACGACACAAGATGCTTTCCAATGAAATCAACTGTAGGTAATGGCAAGATCTAACTGTTACTTTTGGCTCTGCTAATATGCCAGGAATCAGATCTGTTTTCAGAGCTGTCAGAGAAGTCTCAGAGACTGTCAAAGTGACAAGTAGATTATGGTCTGCCCCGCAAACACCACAGGTACTTAAGGAGCAATGAGTTTCAGTGCGTCTCTCCTAACGTGTGAAGTGCAAGCAGTACAGGCTGTATATAGCACACTGACGTGCTTTGGCAACCCATAGTGGTGACGATGGGGTAACTGGGGCATAGAACATTCTTTCAGAGAAAACTCCTCAGTTTTTTATACAGATTTCCTCCTTACAGTATTATATATTTCCATGCTAACACACTCACCCAGCCTTTCTGGCATTGCAGATCTGATCTTACAGAGGATATTTCTGATTCTAATACCTGATCCCAGGAAAATTTAACATGCCCTTCAGAAAGTCTCATCTGGTGGCTTTAAGCTGCTTCGGATACACATATATCAGCAATGCAGAGATGAAAAAAGAGCAAATCAAATACAAGCAATAAAACCCTGATAATAAAACTTTTATAATTCACAAAATAAGTTATTTGAGCTTGAGATATATTCACATTTCTGAAGAAGCCTTTCTCCCATGCCTACTATTAGCATTTATGTTCATTCAGATATTAGACTCTACCAGAAAGCTAATTTGTACCTCACTGTACATACTTCTTGTGATTGGTGAAAAGTTGCAGCTATAGAAGATCTGTTTTTAAAATCTCCAGTGACGGAAATTTACAGGGGAAGGTACCTACAAAGACCTGATCTTTTTAAGTTTTAAAAGACACAAAGCATAAGCCAGCTGGCAGATCACAAACCAGATCTCATTCCCAGGGAGGTGTTCAGGCAACATGTGCTAACCAAGTGGTTTACTATTTTCTCTTGAGCTTGCTGGGCATAGCACTAGTCTGATGGTCTGCTGTGACTGCTGTAGCTATGGAAGTGGTGGAGAAGATGGTGATACAGTTCCTTAAATGGCTGGGGTTATGTCCAATTGTACTTACTTCCACATAACCATTGGCAAGGTGTTATTGCCAGGTTTATCTCCATGCACAGTCAAGACATTGCAACTTGTGAAAGGTGTAAAGAGAGAGAAGTGAGAGGCATTAGCTTTGAAAAACATGCAAGAAAAGGCAAGAAGAGACATTGAACATAACTCTGTCATTGCAGCCATGATGAAAGAGGCAGAGGATGTGGCACACAAAGTGCTCAGAGAGTTGGTTGAAGATCAATGTCCAGGAGAATTTATTGAACATTTAATAGCATTTTACACCCTGTGCATTTGGAGCAAAACTGTAAAATGTAAACAAGAACCAATCAAGCCACTTTTCTGTCATAGTTCATATAACATAAGGCAAAGTCCTTTGTTCATGTTTGTTTTCTTTTTTTTTCTTGCGCTTGGGGTTCCTGTTGGTGGTGTTGTTGGTGGTGTTTTGTGGTGAAGGGAGGGCCACTGGTTAATTACTGATCATGGGTATGGNGGTTTTTGTTCGTTTTCTTTTTTTTTCTTGGGCTTGGGGTTCCTGTTGGTGGTGTTGTTGGTGGTGTTTTGTGGTGAAGGGAGGGCCACTGGTTAATTACTAATCATGGGTATGGACATTATTGCAGGATTTCCTTGCCTATACATCTATCTAAATGAGGCTTACTTATTCAGCCAAGTGAGCAGTTCACCTGATTTCTTGTTGGTGGAGGAAAGTCCAGTGAGGCAAACATGGCATCTTTATGGTCTCATTTTCCTGTGGATTGGAGAATACAAATGTTGACAGAACCTCCTGAGTGGAGCAGTCAGTGAGACCTTGATTGCCCGAGGACAAGAGGAAGCTCCTGCACCTGTTCAACTGAAGTGGCACTCCTTTTCCAAGGCAGATCTCAAACCACCTTGACTGAAGTACACAAGCTGCTGGTTCAAGGGAAAGGCCCCACAACAAAGCTGAGCAAGTGGTTATGATAGGGCACTCACATTTTCCTCTAGCCATCTCCTCCAAGTGGTTTAATTTCGCACATAGCTACTTTATAAATAAAGAAAATCTCATAAATAAAATCTGTTTTCCCTCAAAATAGCCCTGCTGAAGGCTGGGATCTGTGTCATATGCCTCTAGTTTTTCCTACTGTTTAGGTAGGGCTGAATAACTTGGAAAGAACAGAGATGTGGGAAGAAGCTAAAAGGATACACACAGCAGTCAATACAAATCCTTGAAAGTAAATAAAGGAATTGATGCTTTGGCTTAGATTGTCATTCCAGTGTGAATGATTCTAGGGAAATTTAATATAGAAAATGGCTATATTTACTTTTTTTTTTTTGCTTTTGTTCCAGAATTAAAGCTTATTTTCCCATTTTCTTTTCTTGCTTTTGTTTACAACACTTCTGAGGAGGGAAGACAGTGGGGAAAAAAGGAAGGAAGGAATGAAGGAGGGAAGGAAGGAGGGAAGGAAGGAGGGAAGGAGGGAAGGAAGGAGGGAAGGAGGGAAGGAGGGAAGGAAGGAGGGAGGGAAGGAGGGAAGGAGGGAAGGAGGGAAGGAGGGAAGGAAGGAGGGAAGGAAGGAGGGAAGGAGGGAAGGAGGGAAGGACGGAAGGAGGGAAGGAAGGAAGGAAGGCTATCATATTAACAAGTGTTTATACAGATGGTTACAGGGATATCGATATAGAACTGTATTGTTATAACTTTCCTTGACAAGACCTTGAAGGCATGGAACTTCAACCTACCACATTTTCAGGAAAAATAAGTAGCTAGAAATTCAAGGACAGTAAGTGTTTTCTTTTCATACTTATATACTACTATTCCTGTCTTTTGGGGAATTCTGATGTTGAACAAATTCAAGAGAATTATTGAGACAGCCAGAGTTCCTGCAGTAAAGAGCTGTCTGGATAATAGTAAAAGACACAACATTCAGCAAAGGCCTGCTGATGTTTTCCAGACCATATGGATCTTAATTCTTTCTTTGCTTAGCCTGTTTATTGTGATGAAGACATTACTGGGAACACTATAGTAATAGTTTAGCAGTGAAGGAAAAAAAAATTGGGAGAAGGAGAGAAGAATTTCTCAACCTTTTAGAGGAAATCTGGGCTATAAGTCTGTCCCACCCACTTGGAATTAGGTCACAGTGACGTGAAAAGAAGTAATTCAGACTTATCGAAGGATATAGTGGAGGCCAGAGGAACCTACACTTCAGAGATGGCATGCCTTATAAAGGACAAGAGGTGGCAGCTGGGTAAGTATGATTCATAATGTGAAAATGAAATAGGCAACTGATGGACCTGTATGAAATGGAAAAAGGCATAAAATGACAAAACTCAGGCAAAAAAAAGCCAATTACAAATCACCTCTAAGAGCCATGAAAGTCAGTGAATTTTTATCAAATCTTCTAAAAGTGTAGTCTCTATGTTTAATTCTCTAACATGGGGGAATGTTGAAATCTATAGATATCTGATAAATCCCCTGCAAAATATATCAAGACATATTTGAACAGTTAGTCTTTATATTCATCAACTTCTATAAAGTCATAAAGGGACAAAGTAGTGGTCAGGCTTTCCATAAAAACAAAGTTAAATATGTCAAAAGTGGCTTTCCCATATTACATGTGAAGTTTCTAGCAAAACTATTGCTTCTCTTGGGCATCCCTCTTGTCAGATAGGAGTCTCCGAAGCTGCTGGGTGAACAATGACTACTCCATGAATGTATTAATTTATCTGTGTGCAGCTGACACCTCTGTGAAATCAAAGTATAGAGCCATCAGCAGGTATCACTTCAGGATCTTTATCATATGGACTTGGATGCATATTAAGACAGCCTACATGTTGCCTTGGGTTTCTTGCAAATGGTACTTAGAGCATTGTGATAAAAATATAACAACACTGCATACCCAAAGTGTGATGTAAAATAGGAAAACTAATGGGACTGATGGAAATAAGCCCACACACCAGAATGCTTTGAATACTGTTAGAAGTTCACATTAGAAGGTATTGGATAATTTCCTTCTGAGTACTGAAAGATTTAAAAGTAAGGCTGTAGTTAACTATCATCTTCAGAGAGCACTACATTCTTGGAGAATAGTAAATGTGGTACTTGAATTTAGGAAAGAGGATAAAATTGACCCAGGAATGATGACTGTTAATCTGAGCTCAATAGTATGTAAAGCTCTAAGAATAATTTTTTAATGGAAAGATAATTAAATATGACTATAACATGGAAATGGGAGAAATTGTGATATAGGGTTGGAAAAAGCAGATTGTGGTATATTAACCTAGTTTCATTTTTCTGCGACTAAGTGGTTTTCCAAAGAAAGAAAGAAAATTTTGTAGAACTAATTCATCTGGATCAAAGTCAAGCATTTCTTAAGGACTCACAAGAAAAGAGGAGACAAGAATTCAGTACAAAGCTTGAGCTTGGCAAGAACTAGTTAAAATGGAGGCAACAGAATGAGATTCACACAAGAAAACTGTCAAGCTGGAGAGAGGCTAGAAGAAAGCTCATCAGAGATCTGTCTGTCTTGGTGTCTTGGTACCAATCTTAAAGACTGTCACCCCAAAAGTTACTTTTGGCTAACTGTATTTGGCTAATTGGTTAAGTAATGTTCAAATAAACATGAAGAAGAAAATCGGTGAGCTGGAAGGCTGGAGTAGTGGAAACAGAACTACTTCACTTCAAGATGAAGACTCATTCACAATACAGAAAAAAAGAATCTAGATTTCTACAAGCAGGTCAGATTTCATTCCATGAAAGGGTCAGGAAACAAGAAAGTATTTCATGTGCTAGTGAATCATAGGATAAATATGACAACTAGACACAATCCTGTCACACCATGTCAATGATGACCATGTAGGTGTGGTACAACTATGAAACAGCAAATGTCTACCAGGGAAAATATTTTCAGTAAATATCAGCAAGAATTAGTCTGCCACACCTCTGCTAGGTTCCTGTGTACAGTGCTTTGTATGGTTCTACTTATTCATGCTCAGAAAGGCTGTAGCCAGACTGGAGGAGGTGAAGAATAGAGATGAGAAAATGAAAAGTTGTCCTCTGAGAGAAGACTGACAGCATGATTGAAAGCAGGTCAGTGTCTCACACCAGAGCATAAAAATACAGCACTGGACAGTGCTGGTATTTCAGAGTGCCCTTTCTCTTCAGCTGAGGTTCTGCACCACTGACAACCCTCCTTGTTTGCTTACTTCAGGTACTGTTCTCTGTCTTCAGTGAGTGTGTGTGGGAGGGAGGGAGAGAAGGTATTCAGATGATGTCTATTAACAGATGTTGGAAATGGGTCTTAATTGTAAGCCCAAATCAAATGCTTTGGTATGTCTGAAATAACCTTGTTGAAACTAGACATATTAATGAAGGGTCCCATATGTTAGCTGGGTCATATCCCAAACCTGTCCCAAATAGCACACTTGCATATCCAGGCAAAGGTGAAGTCAAGAACAGCAATGAAAATGTCAGGGACTTGGCACACAGCAATACCCATTAAGCCACTGGGCACCTTCAATCTCTCATTCCCGTTCTTGTTAAGCATAATTAGTTGATTAACTGTCTCCCTCTCTTAACTAGATCCCATGAGGTCTAGGTGAGTTCTGAAATGTTTCATGTGAGTAACTGAAAAGAGCAGTGGATTTTAAAATGCTGTAGATATAGCTCAGGCTTAAATCTGGCTTGTTCCTGATTTCTCATCCCTACACGAGAAATGAGATACGGAGAAGGTCTATGTCTGAGTCAATAGAATAGATATTCGAGATTTACTTGTTCAGAGTTTTAGATGAGAGATCTATTCTGAGTCAGCTGGTTTCCCCCTAGGATGGCCATGTCAAGCCAGCCCCTCAAGTTTGTTTCTCTCCTGAAAAAGTGCACAGAATTCAACCTTCCGTTGAGTGCTGGGGTGCTGACAGGTCTCATCAGCTTAGCTATGGGGTTGCTGTCATGTTGACATATGAAATAATTCTCATACGATGAGTCCTCAAAGCAGATAGAATTGCAGTCACTCATAGCTAAGAGAAGCCTTTGCTGATCAGACAGATATAGTGGTTGACACAAGGTATTTTTTGGTATTCATGGGTAATTAGAATAAGCTGTCTGGGCAAGCAGCTAAGATGGAGTTTACATGGAGGACACATTCCACTTGAGTCTGCCTTCTTAAAACATCAGTCTTTATTGGAAGATTAGGCTCATCATAGCATCTCAGTCTATTGAAGCCTGTCTGGAGGGGAAAGGAGAAACTTAACAGTGGGCAAAAGAAGTAGGAGTCCTCCTTAAAAAGGTGTCAGACAAGTGGAGGTGACTTCTGGGTCCAGGATCTACATGCATGGAGGAACATTTCTGTCTTACCCTCAGCTGGTTCCACTCTCTTTCCAAAAGATCTGAGGGGCTTACGTCAAGGCTGATTTCAGCGATGGCTGTCAGACCCTATTTAGGAAGTGGGACTCCCAGCAGCCCTGACCAGTTCACTTTGTGCGATGGAGGAGCTACATCAACCAGCAAAGCTGGTCTGGGGAAATAGATGTTTGTATACATTAGAAAACCCCACTGGTCATTGTGTCACTCTCATTTCTAGGGTAGTTAAAGACTGCCTATAAACAGCTTCTGATGAACCTGAGGGATGTAGGTAATTTCTAGCAAATTACATAGTTTAATTGATACTAAAAAATGTTGGGACACAGAAAACTGGAAAAGTGTTCTTAGTTAAGTATGTCAATAGCCTCTATTGCATGATATATCTCAGATTCCCAGACCTTTTTAGCAGTAGCTTTGCTTAAAATTGTTAACAGTATTAAGCATCTATTAACTTTATTACAATAAATAAATAAATAAGAAAATAAATAAAGAAAGCAAGGCTTGAACAACAAAGTTCATGCCACACTTATTTCTGCTAGCGTGGTAAACAATGTGCTACCATTTCTGGGTTTGAGATAGATGGTTATTCACTTTCTATTCTTGTACCTCTAATGTAAAACCAGATTAGAGTCTTTCTGAAATATGTCCCTCTTTCTTGTGTTCCACTCTTCATATTATTAGAAGTACCCATATAAATGATTTATAATGCAATACTAGTCTCCAAAATGCTGTTATGCCTGGAACCACAACCTCAGAAGGTTGGACTGCTCTATTGCAGTGGGTTTAATTTGCAACTACTATGTCTAAAAAATTGCTGGACATCTGCCTTGCATAAACAGTTACTTTGAATCTGTAATGATTAAGTGCAAATGTGTATTTAGAAACAACGAGAAAATATGTGTGCATTTCCCTGATATCTTCAACACAGAGTGAAAAACAGAGAGGAGAATCTGTGCTAATTATTTATTTAAAGATATCAACAGTACCTACAAAGATGAAAAGAGATTTTATTCTGTCTAGCACAGTGCCTATGGTTTGAGTAGTTCACTTAGTTTTGCTGTCTGTTTTTGCAATCTTTGTTTTTGCAAGATGTGATTTGAATTGAGTCAAGACTTAAAATAAGAAAGGAGATTATATATGGCTTTGTATAAAAAATGTGAAGTCAATGGTTTCAAGTACTTCAGATATGACCCCCTGTGGAGAGCTGTGAGCCCCTGGCACAGGAACTCTCTGCACACCCCTGGAGGAATGAGGGCTGAGGGCCAAAACAATCTCCCCAGGCATAAAGAAACCTTCCTCACACTCAAGGTGAGTTCAGAGGCACTCCCAACATGCCCTGTTTCTTTCTGGTAATAGCCCTTACCCCGTTGGCCAAAGGATTTCCACCCCACCCCCTACCTTCCCCATAAAAAGCCCCTGTTTGTGCCACCAAGTTCAGGTGGTCTCGTTCCTAGACACCCCTTTGCAGTATAGCTGAACAATAAAGGCTACCTGTGGAACTGCTAAATGAGACTCCTCTCTCTCTCCATTTTCAAGTCCACTTTTGGGTGATTTTACAAGAGCAGCATTAAAAAAACTGAAATCACAAGAGCTGAAACCACAAGAAATGAAATCACTTGCAGCTGAAATATTGCTATTCTTGCTGAAATCACTGGTTGCTTAGGGGCATTGCCAGGGCTCCTGAAACGGCTGTTCCCTGTGGGACACTCATTCCAGGAAGGCCACGGCACACCGGTGCTAATCAGCATCAGAACCCTGCAGCGGCAACCCCCAGAAAATCTGTAGTGTCCTATAGGTTTGTTGTAAGTACTCAGTCATGATCTAAGTTTTACTCAGTGCTAGAAGGTAATACATGGGCATTTTAGTCTGAGTGAATAAGAGCCTCAACAGGGAATAAATGTTTTTCTGAAAATATTGCAGAAACATACTGCTACCTTTCAGTTAGATAGTCAGAACTGACTACAGAGAACATGAAGAATTATAGTTTTGAACATTTCAGTTAATCACACTCTATTGCTTCTAATTGTTTGGAAAGAGATGCAGGGTCTGACCCTAGTAACCAATTTTATTATCACCTCAAAACCCTCATAGACTTGGAAAATCCTTTTAGATACTCTCCTATTATTGGTAGTTCAGCAATTCATTCCAGATAGTTTACTGGATAAGATATGGCCCTCACCCTTTTTTTATCCAGTAGACATTATTGAACTCTCTACTCTGTCATAAATCCCTTCACTTGTGAAAAAAAAAAAAGGGAACTGAGTGGAATTCAACCTTCTCCAAAAGAACACATTAAAAAAAAGTTCGCTGAAGAAGACTTTGTTCCACTGTAATTGCTCCCTTCTTTAGACATTAAATTCTAAAATTTTTTTGGTCTGATTGCAAAACAACTTTATATGTACTTTGCAGTGCTGTCTTCATTCTGAGGTCCTGCTCATAGGAGCAGTTGTTCTACTATGACCATAACAAGTTTTGTGTTGGTCACTCCTCATCTCATTTCTCTTTTCTCACAGTCTGAGCAGCAATGGAATGAGGACTGCCTTCTTTTTGACTCATCCTTCCTGTTACTCAGCAGCCCTTCCTTGCTTGTTATCTCAATAATACATTTCTGAATCCTGTAAAAATGTATTGAATGCCATCCCTCAGATTTCTTTTCCCCCCACCCCAAATCTCAGCTGAAATACATTGCCATTCTGCCTTGATTTGGATTCATTTCCTTTGTTAGGCATGATTATCCCATAGGATGGTTGGGGATGTAGTTCTCATGGGAGAAATACAAAGGAAGTGAAATCATACAAGTTCTCTGTGTGAAGGCACAGTGCGTATAGGGAAAGATATTATATACACAGAATGGGAGATTATCTTTCCTCTACTTTCATATATTCAGACTTAGCCTAAATACAGAGGATGCCTCTTTCTCTGTACTGGATCCTGATCACAGCTGGAATGCCACCACAGGCATATGTCATTGTGGTAAAATAAGTATTGCTACACAATTAAGACATCATTATGTTGAAAGAGAAAGTATCACCAAAAAAGAAAAATGACACAATTATTTTTCCAGCCTTTAGTTCAGAGAGATTTGTTGTTTTAATTTGATTGATTATCTGAATTATTGCAGTTTCATATTAGTGTTACGGAAAATAAATTGTTTGGGGGCTGTACTCTGCATATGGATTCCTAGGTAAAAAATCTGCTGATATGTTGGTCTTTTCATTTGGAAAACACTTTTTAAATAAAAGAAATTCTCTACTTATAAAAGATCCACCTTATGTGCTCCTCCTTCTTTCCAACAAACTTTTGTTGTTTGATTTGTTTTTTTTACTGCCTCAGCATTTTGAGGAAATGTCCTTTTTGACTTTCTGCATAATTCCTAGGACTGACATCTATGCAAAATCCCTTTTTTTTCTCTCAAAATTCAGTAAGCCTGAAATGGTTTTGGAATTGCCAAAAAGGAGCAAGTGATTCAACTGCTCTGTGTGTGAAGGTACAGGGAAAACACCAGACACTGGAAAGTCAGTGATGAGATCCACCTCCCTCTCTCTCTGTTCTTATGTTTCCAGTCTTCCTGTTTTTCATCCTGCTTTCTCTCTTCCTCTGAAACCTCACTTTTTTTCTTCTCTGTCTTTCTACATATAATTCTGTTTCTTAAGATAAACATAAGGCATCAGCCTTCTGGGGCCTTCACGTTTTACAGGGTGACTTTGGCACCATGGGAAGACTTGTCAGACTCTTTGTATAACAAAAGAGGCCCAATTACTGTGTCTGCAATGCAGCTGTTGCAACACAACAACAACAACAAAAAAACCAAAAACAAAACACTAGAATAAATGAAAAGAAAGGAAAAAGAAAGGGATGGTTTTGGTGTCAAGATACAAAGTAGAGTGTTGGGGGGCTGAACTTGGGAAGAATGCTTTCCGTGGGGTAGTGTGCTGACCATGACTGGATGCCACATACCCACCAAAGCCTCTCTATCACTCCCCTCTGCAGATGGACAGGGGAGAGAAAATACAGCCATTTGTAATGATCCATCCATTCTTCCCACTGCCAGCATCTCTCTTCTCTTCCTTGTTGTCACTCATTAGGTACTCACTACTCATCTTCAGCTAAAAAGTCTTTTAGGTTCAGTGTTCTCTTCATTACCATCCTTCCACTTCTGCACCTGGCTGTCTCCTGCTGCTTCCCAGGCTGCACACTAGTCAGCTAGGCACTTTCAGGCTATGTGAGCTCTGTAGATCACCGCTTGCTCTCCTTTTCCCCACTCAGGCTGGTGTTCATTTTCTTTAGGATATTTTATGCCACTCTGGCTGTGTGCTGCAGCTCTGAAGTGGAAGTAAGTGTAATTGATGCAGGAAGAGATTTTCAAAGGAACAAATGGTAGCCGGGTGTCAGACTCTTGATGACTCTTAATGGAAGCTTGGTGCCTGATTCGTGTTTATGCCTTTGAACATGTCCCCCATGTCTTTTAGATTGTAAAACACTTTCAAGAATCACTGAGAATCAGAGGCACTATTAGAGTTTCTTTTGACTTCCCAGGATGAACTTTCCCTAGGACTGGGCAATAAATGCTCTGCTCTGGTTTTGTTAGCTTTATTCTCTGAGGTCAAATCCAGAAGTCATATGAGTCAGTGGATATATACACCTACATAAGAAAAAAAAGTCAAACTAAATTAAAAATTTTCAGATTTCAAGTAAAGATTTTCAGATTTCAAACTGATCATTTGTGTGGAGGCTGTTGTGTACATCATCTCCTTTCCCATCAGAATAGAAACATTAGCAAATAAAGGAGGGCTAAGGAGAATCTCCATCTGGATGTTGGAGGAAACATAGTGAACAACGGTGAGGAAAAGGCAGAGGTACTTAATGTCTTCTTTGCCCCCCAAGCTGGAAAACAGGGTGGGAAGCAGAATGAAGCCCTCATAATCCTAGGGGAAATGGTCAGTGACTTGCTATGCCAATTAGACACTCAATTGGGGCTGGATGGGATCCACCCAAGGGTACTGAGGAAGCTGCTGGGAGAGCTCACCAAGCCATTTTCTGTCATTCACCTGTCTAACCAGGGAGGACCCAGCTGGATGGAGGTTAGCCAATGTGATGCCCATCTACAAGAAAGACCAGAAGGAGAATCTGAGGAACTACAGGCCTGTCAGCCTGACCTCCATGACAGGAAAGGATTCAGGAATAGATCATTACCAGTGGGCTGAAATCCCACAAAATAGATGCTTCCAGTGTAGGGACTCTTCTTTCAACACTGTTTCTACCCTACTGCTAAGAACAGTTTAAAATCCTATCCTAGCTATAAATTCCTCTGCATTTTTTAAAAGATTAAAATATTTCACATTTCAGTAACCACATTACACTTAAGCTATCACAGTTTAGATATAGTTGCCAAGATTCTCATTTACACTGAGATTCCTTTAAGAGCTCTTTGTGTGAGCAGTGTTGCAAAGTGCAATTACACTTCATTAATACCACCTTAAGTTCCATATAGCACCAGAGCAGTATAAAAGCATTATTGAAAGTACAAATCCAGGCAAAGTACTCCATATACTCAATTCCTATTTACATTATGGCCAATTTCCCTCACTTTGTCAATCTCAAAAGACAGCAAATTCTCTTTACCAACTTCTTAAGTCTTCCTTTTGGGAAGAAATCAGTACCAAAACTGTCAGTGCAAATGAAAACTCGGCCCAACATCCACATGTTTATTTTCACATTTCCAATTTAATCAGAGGAAGATGGCAATAAAGCCCCATTTCAATTAAATCTGTTCTGGTAGATTGACTATGTGCCTGCGCATGCGTGTGTGAACACCACCTGATCTTCCAGGAGCTTCACAATCTGGCTTCTGGGGGCTCCTCACTGCCATGGCCATGATAGGATGAGGACAAGGGTTATTAAAACAGGGCTGACGAAGTCTCAAGAACTATTTCCTTGAATAGCCACACTATTTTTATCCAAACTGGTGATTGTCACAGCAAGCCTCACCCTTCTCACTTATCTGGAGTAAGAAACTTTTTAAAACAGTCTTAAGAAACCAGAAATTGTTCTTTTATGACTGAAAGTATAAAGTTGCCATTCAGAAGTATGATATGTCTCCACGGACAGGAGAAGATCTGTCTAAATGATTCCTGTCAGATGTTTATCCAGTCTATTCTTCAAGGACCAGTGGACATTCCACAACTTTCCCAGACAGTCTATTTATTTCAGCAGTTGATTATAATTACTTTTAAAATGTTTAATTTGGCTCTTTCTTGTTACAGTCTGAAATCTTTATTTATCTTCTTTTCATGATTGAAAAAGGATTATTGGTTTCTTTTCTGTGCCAGAGTTTTATCAGGTCTCTCCTCAATCTGCTTGTCTCTAGCTTGACAAGCAGAGCTGAGCTCACCCTGTGCTTCCCACAGACCATGATCTCTAAGCCTCAGATCGTACTTGCTGCACCCCTGTGAATTCTCTGCAGCCCATAGCTTTTGTCAAATGAGGGAATGCACACTGCCAAAGACATTGTCTATGCCTAAGAGAGAATGAAGGATGGTCACACTCTCTTTATTGTTTTATTCTGCCATTAAAGTGTGTTTCATTGAAGCATTATGTGACCAGGGAGCTTGTATCTCGCTACCGTGTTTAGTGCAAGCAAAGCCAGATTCATACCAAATTGATCTTCTACTGTGTTTATACATCTGGGTTGTAGGCTTTTCCTTGCAAGAGCAATTCACAGCTAGGGAGAGAAAATAAAGTTGGAGATGAGAAAGAGCAAAGGCACTTAAAAATGTTGTTTCTGTCTAGTATGTGTTGGATAAATTCCTTGGTAATTAATTGAATCTTATTATGTTGATCATAATTATTTATGAATGTGATTAATTTACGTTAATTATTTGAACATAGCAGTTTTAAATGCTGGCTGAGGCTGCTGTTTGATAAGCTAGGAGTTATCAGAATTTGAGACCATAAGCTGTACTCCCAAATATATTCCCAAGTTTGCTGAAACAACAGGGTTTTACTTGATTGATGTTTCCATATTTTATATATGGTTCTGCATCATGTTTGCATGGCACAGTTCTGGTAGTGGGGGAGGAGCTATGGGGAGTGGCTTCCGTGAGAAGCTGCTGGAAGGTTCCTTCGTATCTGACAGAGCTAGTGCCAGCCAGCTTTAAGATGGACCTGCCACAGACCAAGGCTGAGCCATTCAGCCTCTGTGATAACATATTTATGAAGATTAAAAAAAGGTGTTGCACAGAAGTAATTGTGGCCAGAGAAGTGAGGAGTGAGAATATGTGAGAGAAACAGCCTGTAGACACTCAGGTCAGTAGAGAAGGAGGGGAAGGACATGCTTCAAGCACAGGAGCAGATATTCCCCCTACAGTCCATGGTGAAGACCATAGTGAAGCAGCTGTGCCCTTGCAGCCTGTAGAGGTCCATGACAGAGAAGAGATTCACCTGTAGCCTTTGAAGGACACCCACACTGGAGCAGGTGGATGGCCAAAAGACATCTGTGACTGCATGGGAAGCCTGCACTGGAGCAGGCTCCTGGCAGGATCTGTAGACCTGTGGAGAGAGGAGCACACACTAGAGCAACTTGTTCCTGGAGGACTGCACCCCATGGAAGGGACCACGCTGGAGGATTTTGTTAAGAACTGTAGCCTGTGGGAAGAACTGATGTTCAAGAAGTTAACAGAGAACTGTCTCCTGTGGGAGAGACCCCATGCTGGAGCAGGAGAAGGACTTCTCTCCCTTAGCAGTATAAGGAACAACGTGTGATCAGCTGACAGTAACCCCCATTCCCCATCAACCTGTGCCACTGAGGGGAGAAGGTAGAGCCTGTGAAGGACGCAGGAGAGGGGGAAGGTGTTTTTAAGATTTGTCTTACTTATTATCCTACTCTAATTTTGATTTTTAATAAATTCAACTGATTTTCCTAAGTTGAATCTGCTTTGCCTGTGGTGGTAATCAGTGAGTGATCTCTCGCTGTCCTTATCTCATCTCATGAACCTTTTGTTTTATTTTCTCTCTCCTGTCCAATTGAGGAAGGAAGTGATACAGCAGCTTGGTGAGCACCCAGCATTCAGCCAGGGTCAAAACACCACCGTTTCTTCTCTATGAATCAATACTGAAAAAGGGAAAGGTCTCTGAAGTGGTGGAACTGGAAGGTAACTGATCACTTGCTATTTTTCTTGTAGAATTGAGGTAGAAACAAAAGAACCATGCAAAACACAAGCAAGGAGTTAAACTTAGGTCAGTGAAACATTCACATCACTAGAATTTGTCCTACATGAATCCAGAGTGCAGATGCAAATTGTTAGGCAGTTTCCATGTTCCTCTCCCGAGATGTTTAATTTCACTGATGGATAAAACCCACCCATTTCTATGAAACTTTTGTGCATTTCATCAAGAAACACTTTTAGTGTCAACAATAATTCAATTTCACTGTAAGCATTGAAATTCTAATCAATGCTACACAACAAATTTGGGGTTTTTTAAATCTTATTTTTGTAAATGTGGAAGAGGTAAAGGGAAATATCCTGCCCACTTTGAATCAGTTGAAGGTCTATGCCTTTTGTCTTTGGGAAACTTAAGCCCAAAATCACACTGCATCTGAAACAAAGACTTGAACCTGAGCTTCCTGTTCTTCAGGTACGTGCACATTCACCAAACTGTTCTTTTTGTTTAGAGCACAGTTCCCACTATAGATAACAGAGTTACAGAATCCCAGAATTTGTCAGGTTGGAAGGGACCACAGGCAGTCGTCTGGTCCAACCTCCCTGCTCAAGAAGGGTCATCCTAGAGCACATGGCACAGCATTGTGTGCAGACACTTTTTGAATATCTCCAGTGAGGGAGACTCCACCTCTCTGGACAATCTGTTTCAGTGTTCAGTCACCTGCACAGTAAAGAAGCTCTTGTGTTCAGGTGGATCTTCCTGTGCATCACTTCTACCTGTTTCCTTATGTCCTATTACTCGGCAGCACTGAGCAGAGCCTGGCTCCATCCTCTTGGCACCCTCCCTTCAGATACTTATAGACACTGTTGAGGTCCCGTCTCAGTTGTCTCTTCTTGAGGTTGAACAGACCCACCTCCCTCAGCCTGTCCTTGAAAGAGAGATGCTCCAGTCCCTCAATCATCTTTGTTGCCCTCCACTGGACCCTCTCCAGGATCTCCATGTCTCCCTTGTACTGAGGAGCCCAGAACTGTACACAGCAGTCCAGATGTGCCTCATCAGGCCTGAGTAGAGGGGCAGGACCACCTCCCACAACCTGCCTGGCAATACTCTTCCTGATGCACCCAAGGATATCATGGGCCTTATTGACCACAAAGACACACTACTGGCTCATGGACAGCTTGTTGTCCACCAGGACCCCCAGGTCCTTCTCCACAGAGCTTCTTCCCAGCAGGTCAACTGATAATTTTATGATGGCATTCTCTAGTTTTCAGTACTCATTTCAAAATCCCTTTAGAGATCATGGGAAAAAGCAACAAGTGTGGTTTGTCTGATATATTTTAGATTTCTATTCTGAGGAAGATCAATTGTGTCCTATAATTGTCTGCTTCTTTCCTTTGGCCATAATGGTACCTTGGAGTTAGCAGCTAAGATGTAAATGTCCAGACGAATCAAACTCTGGATTTCTATTTAGTCCTAGATACAAAATAATTCAAACCCACTGCTGAAAGACACCTGAGCTAACCAGAGCTGTAGACCTGACCTCCTCCCTACCAAAGGGATTTCAATAATGTTCACATCTGGAGACTGGCCTAAACTTTATGAAATATATTAATTCTCATTATATTGGAACCCTTCTGAAAATGTTTATATCTGCAATGAAATGTATTTTCTTGGGAAGTAAATCCATTTTAAAAAGAAAAAACTTTGTAAAATATGCATGGCCCCCTGTTCAGCCCACCCACCTTTGAGATCTAAGTTAACCTACTTTGTGAAGTGCTTCTATTTCTTTTTCTAGGGAAAAAGACTTTGTTTGTACCAACAAAAATAGTAAGTTGTTTGTTGTGATACTCATAAGCCTTGGATCTGCAAGAAGTTGAGCACAGTGTACAAATGGATATATTAATTTGCTACAATCACTCTTTGAAAGAATTATGAAGGCTGCCTTTGAATTTCTGTCGTACCTTGTCATTTCCCTTCATAATGAATGGTAGCTTCCCTAAATGATCAGACCTACTGAGATTACAGTAAAACAGTTTCTCACTGGCTTTTGTCAAGATCTTTTCAGTAAAGCAAAGAATAAGAATCAGAGAAAGAAAGGGAACTGGATGTCTACAAAGCTTTAGTGTCTCATGCTGCCAATTCCTTTAACCTTCACAGGCTGGAATTACTTAAAAGATTAAAATCAGACTAGTGAGTGCCCTTCTGTTGCTCCATGTACTAATAATATTATTGCCATGACAGCCATGCTTTCCATAGGCACTGTGAACATGAGTGCTGCTCCTCACAAAATATGCCACTTTGTTAACCTGCTAGGCTTGCCAGCTACTGTTGAGGTTCCAAATGTAAATCAGTGGGAGCATCTGAAGTATTGCATTGGGTTTATGGATATCAGTTATTATCAATCATGTTCGTTTCTGAAAGGCCTGAGTATGGTGGCCCATCAGGACTGCTAATTTTTTTGTGAGAAAACTGTATTGTCTCTATGTTTACACTCTTGCCCCTCTTGTTACTCTTGCTGCAGAGTTTCTGCGGAAGATGATCTTCTGTGATGCTGAGAGGGAGTCTGGGTGTGTGACATCCTCCTTCTCCTCTTTAGCTTCCACTGGAACAAATGGGCAGTGCTTTGCTGTACTCGATGTGTTCTTGTTTTTTTTATCTGTCCAGCAGCATGTAGTCACAAAAATCAAAGACCAGGCTTGTAATAGCTTCAATGTTTTGCAAGCAAACAGCTAATAAGTTGTCTCTGTTTTTAAGAGTTGAGAACATTTTGATCTGTAGTAAAATGCATAAAACGGACATGGGACCATTTGTATGTGTATGTATAAACTAACACTGTTCCACGCACTTAGAAGAGCAAAAAATTGTCTTTTAAATTCTTATGTCTCTGCCAAGCCTGAAGTGTCCAAATCAAAATTTAGGATTCCCTGTGCTGTAAACTGCAAATACAAACAAAAATAGGCTATTTCTACTGCAAACATCTCTGTCTGCAAAGTCAGAGCAAACACAAAGTAGGTGAAGGAAAAAGAGGGGATACCTGAGGTAAAATGGCATTCCTGGTAACATGCATCTTATTAGGATTTTGCAAAACAGTCCAGACCCCATTCTAAACAAGTCCATGCCTTTACCCCCATAGAGGAATAAAGTTTTTGACCACTAGCTTGTTATGATGGTGTAGTGGTTTAGCCCCGGCCAACGGCCAAGGCCCCACTAGTACCGCTCTTTTCCCCCTTCTGAATAGAACTGTGTTACTAACCTATGATAAATGCTGGCAGAGGATAAAATCAGGCTGAGACAAGGTCAGTGCTTCTAAGTGATAAAGTGAATTTATTACAGAGTCAAAGGAGCAAGCAAAAACATAGGAACATCTAAACATTCTTTCCTCCGCTGTCCTCCCATCCTCCCCCCGCTAAAAGCTTCACAGCCCTCTCTCTTCTCCCAGATCATAAGGGGAACCCAGGGAGGGGG
>VZRZ01003083.1:951814-1034187 GCA_013398175.1 Climacteris rufus
TTTTTTCAGTGATCATCTGTCACTTATCTGCCTTTTCCTTAAAGGCTAGCCGTTAGTCAGAAATTTTGGGCTGTGGGTTTATTGCAAAATGTGGACTGGAGAGACATGGCTTTCAGTTTTAATTCAGATTATTTTTCATTCCAAAGCTCTTGCAATTTATTTGGTCCACTTGAGTGACTTGCTGCCATCTGAATTAAAAAGCTTGTCAGGTCCCAGTGAGAGAGAAGGAGTAGAGTCAGAACTTGAGACAGAATGTTGGCAGCAGCAAGAACTGCCTGGTCAGAGTGGAGTGATCAAAGCTCTAGTTAGGCTATGACACTGACTTAACTCATCATACCACATAAGTGCTCTCTTCTATTGTCTACATAGAAGAGAAAGATAGCAAACTACTTAAATGAGCACAATCCACCAACACTATTACTGAACGCAACTTTCTGCAAAATTTGGGATTAAGTCAAAGAACTGTCAATTCAAATTGTTAGTTCCATCATCTTAGAAGGAAATCTATAGACACATAAAAAGTAAAGCTGTAAAGGATAACAAAAGGTCCTTTAGTTTATCTTGCTTTCCTGATAATGAATTAATATCTACTTAAACTGTTCATGACAGGTATTTGTCTAGACTGTTCTTAAAGTGTTTGAGGATACAGACACTTCTTTGTCCTTACACGGTTTGCTTAGGACCTTTTCTAAATTTTTTATTTTACAATTTTTCCTATTATTGAGACTTAACCCATCCTTCCTGCAATTTAATCCTGTTTCTTCTCATCCTATGCACCAGTGATGGAAGTAATTTATGTCGTGTGATAACACATATGGAGATTGCACATGAGAAAATAAAACACCACTTTGCAATGCCAAGTGGAGACACATGGGTACTCCGGAATGATTTATTATAGACTACTGCTTTAATTATAGTCTTCCTTACGAGAAAAATTACATATAAAAAATTATAATTCAGGGCCAATGCAAGGGCTGCTGAAATCAGTGGAGTTGTTTTACATTGACTTTTCTTTTGCTTTGCAGCTGAAAAATGAATTCATTTTCAAAGTAAAAAGTGATTTAATCCTCTCTCCTGGCCTGAGAGTGTACCTGTACCATTACACTTGGCAATTATGTCTGGCATTTTCCAGATTTTTTTTTTAATGGAATTGGCCTTCTTTTTCTTCAAAGACAGAAGGAAGATTTCCATTGATTTAAACCAAAATCAATACTTTATTCTGTCATTAATTTCCTTGAAATCAATAGGTCATTTCTGAATTAAAATGTCTTAAAAATGTAGGCCTGGATGTACATAGCAGGCCTACTTTTCCTGGTCTTTGGGTTCCATATAAGTGTAACATCCTTGAGCTTTTTCTTTATCTACATTGTGTAAGTTATCAATGTAGCACTCCTCCTCGTCCTGTCCTTGATAATCCCAGATACTGGGTGCATATTACAGGGAAGAAATGAGCAGAGAAGTCAAATGTGTGACTTTGTCAAATGTGGCAAAGGCCACACATTCACGTATACTTTTTCTGACCATACAGACTTGAAACAAAACAGTAATCTGTGGCTCAAACAACATTTTTGTACTTATCCACTTGTGGGAAGGATGTGTGCAGTCAATTGATATAAATCTTCTTCTCTCACAGCAAGGGTTTCAAAATCAAAGAGCTGCTTCTGTACTGTGTTTCATAATTCTTGCCAGGAAAATCTAGCCCTCAGTCTTCCACCACAGCAAGAGGTTGATCCTAATTTCTAATACATCACTGACTCAAAATGACATGCCCATGTAGCTATGTGAGTGTATGAGATGAGTGAGTATGTCACAACCCCAAACTGAACCTCCTGTGACATCAAAGAAGAAGAGAGAGCATTTAGAAACCCAGTACCAAATTATTTTTCAGTGATTCTGTGTTAAACATCCTTGGAAACACCCTTGCATCTGAATGAGAAGATATCTCTTGCAAGGAAGTCAGAGGTCTTTCATGGCCTATCTTCATTCTTGTCTAGCACATGCACAAAGAAAGTTAACTCTTTACCTCAAATTATTAGAATCTCTACACAAAATTGTCAATGGCAGAACCACTTGAAAAAACCCAACAGGAAAAATATAAGGTTGACAAATCAGAAAATATGGCAATAAAAAAACTTTGAATCAGATGTCTCAGAGTGAAACCTCAACACTATGTAGAGACTGCTCCCTGAATTCATCTTACAAAAAGTACATGCTTAATGGCCATCTTCTGGGACTGTGGTGTTCCTTGATGGCTTCAGTTGTGTAAGGAAGGGTAAATTTAAAAAGATCACTGTATCTGCAGGGTCCAGAGAACAGCCTTGTTCAGTTTGAAGGGACTGCTCAACTGAATGTGTTTTGTCCTTTGTTTCTGGGCTGAGATCTCTTTTCTGAACATTTGCAATTATCTGTCAAAAGCTATGAGTCAATGACAAGACACATGTGAATCATCATCTTGGGTAATGCCTGTGGAGAGGAATTTATTCAACCGCATGAGGGTATAAACAACGAGATGACACAGGCAAAGATTCACAGGTGGAATCTGCCATTCTGGCACATTTTCCACCATCACTAACTTACCCTTACTCTAAACTCTCTAAAACAATAGCAGTGTATGTGGATGTCTGGAGGGTGCCAAGGAGTGCTAGCAGCTGGAGGAACTGCAAATTGCAATAGTTTTTTGTAGTCAGGTGAAAGTTTGGACTTCCTTGGACTCCTTGCCTCATATCCACCCTTAGCATGTACTTTCTTCGCAATGTGTAGGTTAAAGGTCTTGGAATCTGCAAAGGTTACCCCCAGATTGTCTTGTAATAAGTGTTTTTTCTGCTACCAAGACTGCATGTCTGGCAGTCTGTTAGCAACATTTCAGTTTCCTTCCTGTGCGAGCATGCTGGATGCAGCCACTGCTACTCCTGTACTACTTCCCCTCAGGTGCCAAGCTTCCTTCTTGTACTTCAAAATGTTAACAACTCTTGTTCAGGAGCTGCTTAGTAATAGGACTAGCAAAACCTTGAATTAGTTTCCAATATACTGAATCAAGGAGAAAGAAAAACAAAGGAACAAGTGGAATATTTATTCAGGATTCATGAACAACCAGTGACCCTTCCTAGGCATTTAAGTCCAGACTCCCAAAAGGATTTAGTGCTAACTTCCATTAAAATCAATTTAGATTAACTACTTTTTAAAAAATTCAGACATTAGAAAGTATGAGCTTCACGGCAAGGATTAATGTTTTCAGATGCACTGAACTTAAAGTTGCTGCAGGAAGACGAGTATAACTAGTTATTGTTGGGGCTGTTACAGTAAAGTTATCAATGAAGACTGACAGAGTGACAGGGCTCTCTCTTGATTTCTGCAATGTCTTATTTGATTTCATTTGAATCACAAGAAAGTCAAAACACATAGATCCATGATGGGTAATTTTTTAGAGACATGAGAGTGAGAAATAAAAGGGTGGATGTAATCAAAATATCAGAGAAGTAAAATAGCCCTATTTTTCAGAAGACTAAGTATCTGCATCCATGTAACCATCAGATGTTCCTGTTGAGATAACACACTTGCAGTGTCATTGATTTTCTGGGATCCAAACGATGTTAAACACTCAGTATTCCTTCATTCAGCTCCTGAAGTTTAAAAATCCCCACCACTGTTTTTGGTAAAAGGCTGTGGGAATTCCCAGAACTGTCATGTTACTTGTCTGCATATTGAAGAACTGAGTAACAGAAAAAAACATGAGAAAAGCCATGTGTGAGCACTAAAGTGTTGGTAAGGCCTAGGTCATGTTTCTGTTGCTTTAGGTTATACTAGAAATAGATATATACATTACCAAAAAATATTTGTCCCACATTAAATTCAGTATTATTACCCTCAACTGTGAAGTCTGAAGGATCCTTCTTACTCTTCTGTCCTCAGAGAAAGGGGACTCACATTTTCTCCTCAGTTCTGATATACTCTGAATGCTAACTCTAACACAAGAGCTGGGCTGGATCTGAAAGACAGAGAATATCTGCTCTTCTCCTCCAGAGATAAAGCATTCACAAGATAAGAGGAGACAGCAGAATGCGTTCATCTTGTCAAACGACACTTTAACTGGAGTACAACTTCTTAACTGCTGTGTTTGTACAAATTTAGCATATAGAGTGATACTGGCAAGCACTCCTGGAAATTTTCTTAGCTCTAACATGTACAGCATATCTTTCTCCTCCCAACATGTTCTTGTGCAATCTCTCTGCAGCAAGAAGCAGATCAAATTTATTTCAACACTATGGCTTGGGTCTTTAATTTGCTACACTGATGGCTAGGGGTGACAGAAGGCATTCTCAGTCAGTTTTTGCTCCATGAAAAGCAATGAGGGCACCACCCTGCCAAAGATCCTTGTCAAAGTGACCTTTGAAGAAAGGCAGTGGTGTGGATGGACCTGTGGCATGGAGCTTTGGCTACTTACATGAGTCAATCTGCTGGAACTGCTATGAGCATATCAACGCAGATTTGGTTTTCTTCATACTGTTTATATCCTAATTCAGTCTCTATCCTTAAAGTCATCATGATCATCTTCAGTGTTTTTTATCTCTCTTTACCAGCCTAGACAGCAACACATGCAAATGAAATATAATAGCACAATATTTCACACAAAACTTCAGACAAGAGTCAGTGAATACATGCAACCTATTACCACTGCATAAGCCTTTATTCCCTTGGGCAATTCTATAAATATCTGCCCATTTATTTCTCATTTAGCTCAATGTCACTGAAAGTGAATCAGACCATGAATATTGTTTCATATATTTATTTATGCTGACCACCACACTTATCAGACTCACTTTCACAGAAAGACAGGATCTTTCTCACTGCTGGAGCTCTAACACAAGGAAGGCTGAGTCAGGAGGACAGTACTAGAAAGATCTGGCATCCATATAACCTGCTTGCTGAGAAGGGTCTCATGACACCGGTTAACTTTATGTGTCTCTGTAAAACACTGTATGGTAGATTGACACACAGTGTTAATTAAGTTATGTGGTTGTGTAGTCTGTTGATAAAAGCCACTTTGTGTGAAATTGTTTAGAAGAAGAAAAAGCCAGTCAGCTGGATGAAGTCAGAGCAATTAAATATTTATTCACAAATGTATAATGTGGACAAACCAGCAAACTTACACAGCAGCTGTAAGCAACACGCCAAAGAGAAAGAGAACCCTAAATACTTGTGGTTGAAAGGTATAAGTATCCTGTGCAGCATGAGAGAAGATTGTTTCTTTTTTACCTCTAATTGAAAGAAAAGCAAGAGCTCTTGGATCAGAGCTTCACAGCATAGATTACAACCCAAACTATCTGTATACATGACAGAGGGTGTGTTTTCTCCCTAATGGTCTTCAGTCTTTGCTTGGCACATCCTTTTATAAGAGGCAGAGTGTTGTACTTTGACAGTTTTGGCCTGAAATGAGTTTCATAAGATAAAGTGTGGCTGAAGAAATAAGATGTTAAATCTAGTGCTCTACAGCCCTTAAAAGGGTTCAAAAACCAGCTGTTGTATAAGGAAAGGGCTACAGAACCTGATATACAATAGGTCTGAAAACTGACAATAACGTCAAAGGCTGCTCTTTCTGAGAACTGGTTTTGGTGGAGTTGTGTGGAGGCATAGAGCTTGAATGATCTGGGTGATACAGAGAAACAAGAAAGAGAATGCTTCATCAAGACACATCAGATTTTTAACTGGTTTCAGACAAAAGCTCAATAAATTCCTGTATGCTATACACACACATAGACAGGTGCACACACTCAGAATATTGGTATCTCTGCCTATGTCTGTATGTATCTATAGCTACTTCTGTCATATATCTTCTGTGTAAGCAGCCTTCCAGTTAATACTCTCCTTTCTTGCAATGTCTCTAAAGAAAATCTTATAAATCTGGTAGTCACACATACATGCCTCAAACTCATTGATTCAAAAGATAAGAGCACTTGTTCTCTTCTGGTTCTTTATTAAAATGGTTCCTCAAATTCTTACAATATTTCACTTCTCTTTGTAACAAAATATTGACATGACAGGAGGTTTTGTTTCTTGAAGGCAATCTGAAGAGAAAATATGCTACCTCTTTAAGCAAATGAGCAATATTTGTTCAATAACTAGTCAAAAGAAAGCAAAAACAAAAGAGGTGGACCAGGTCTGCTGGCTTAAGTGTTGTTTCCACTCATTTCCCTAAGTAGCTTATGTATTAGTTTTTCAGGTTTTCCCTTTTCTTCTGTCTCTTTCTCCAGCACTATTTATGAAACGTTTTGGCTGTGGCTGAGGTCTCAGGGAATTGGGTCATATTACAGGTAGCTCATTTATTCAGAACAATATCATAATCTTTTGTTCAGGTTTAATAAAATACAATTACTACATTGTCTGTCCTTGTGATTAATTCAGACAATGTTTACAGACAAGACATTCTGCAGATATCTGGTGGTATTGCTAGTACTGCTGTCCAATGAATTAAACCATGTCCTTCTGCCATGTGTAATTACAGATCCATATCTTCTCTCTCTCTCTCTCCTTTTTCCTTCTAGTTTGTCTGTATAACCCCAAACAGATTTCAACTGTGATTCCTAATGGGGTGGTGTTGTCTATGCTTGCAGAAAAATTGTCTCCAGCATGAGTTCAGCTGTGCTATGAACTGAATTCAAGACGTTTATTTGCAGTGAATAGCAATTACAGCATTATTGAATCTATGAATGTATGAACAATGGAACACTTTATACTAGAAGATGACATTTCTTGTATTAGATGCATTTTAAGTATAACCCTTTATATAGCTCCGTCTCCTGTGACAAACTGATCCTATTGGTGATGATAACTGATTATTATAACAACAGATTATTTTCCCCAGACAGATTTGGGTAGTGGCTGAGAATACAGGTGAGAACAGACTGAGTAAAGACTTCCTCCAAAGAATTGGTCAGAAAACCTCTCTGTCTGAAAGAGATTTGATGCAAGCCTTGCTAATTTAACTTATTTAGCTTCAAAAAGTTAGAGAAGAAGGTCAAATGGTATCTTTTTGTCTTTAAATGTAACAATATGTAACTAAAAGAAAAAAAATGAAGGTATTGAAAAGGTATCCATTTTCTACAGTGGGCTCTGTACTACGTATTCTGAAATGCTCCACCTCCCCCACTTGTCCTTTCTTCCTTTTCTGAATACCACCTAGGAATCCCATGCTCAGGCCTGACACAATCTCTTTTTTTTTTCCTTTAATTTTTTTTTCCAGGTGAACAGACTCAAATCAGAAAAAAAGAAAAAAAAAAAAAGGAATCAGATTTCAACATCAGCAAGTTCTACTATTTAAAAAATTTCCATTGACACAGAACAAAAGAAAATAGCCCTGCCATGTCATCACAGTGAGCCAGTTTCCCAGTGTTCTCCAGGCTCATGCCCCAAAGTATGAGATTGAGAGCCCTTGTCAGTTCTTGCCTTTTAGTACTCTGGAGAGATGTGCAAAGGAAGGGTGAATGAGCTTTGAACAGGTCAGGCAGAAGCCAACTACCATGAAAAAAACCCAACATTCTTGCTGCCAAGACACTTGTCCTTGAACTTTTAAAATCAACTATTCAAGAGGGCACTGTTGTTGAAATTCAGGAAATATCCTAATATAGCTTTTATGGCCTTTAGCTGAAACTGGCTGACACACAACATATTCAAACACAGGAAAAGGACATTTTATCTACTCTTAATCAGTTATCTAGCTGCTCTCTTGGTAACACTGCAGACATTATGCTCATTAGTGTGATTATGGCAGTATTTTTCATCTTTGTCTCATCAGGACTTTTTTGCTCCTGTGTTTAAGTTTGCCTTCTTTATTTTATTTGGTCTTAGATTTCTCAAGTATTTATCTCCTGATAGTGTGTTGCTTTGCTTTATACATGATGGCATTTCTGTTCTGAAATGCTACCACAATTATTTCATAGGAATTTTGGTTCAAACATCCTGTCCACCCATCCCATTCTCCAGGCTGTGCTGTCTCTTTGACAACCATCTCCAACCATCAGCTGCGAGCCCATCTTCTTGTGAGGAGGAAAGGCACATAACTGTACAGAATCAGAGGAGTATTTTGTAACTAGTGGACAAACTCAAGCTCTTCCTGCTGTCTGAATCCTGTTTATCTCTAAAAAGCAAGATAATAAAATTGACCTGCTTTTGTCATGTTTTTCTTTTTTAACTTCCTTAAATGTGTGATATCATATAACTGCAATATATGAAATTCAGAACTGCTGTGTATTTCCTCTCTTTCCCTCTATAACTCACAGATGTAGTGTTGCAACAGCAGGTTGGGATAAGGGAAGAGGCAACCTACTTAAGAAGAAAAATTTGGATCACATGCAAATGTACCTAGAAATATTAGTTTTCATATGTCTATTATGTTTGAATTGAGGAGAAAATCCCAGAAAATATTCCAGCAATATTCTTTCAAATCAGATTTGCTCAAGGACTCCTTAGAGCATCAATTACTTTCATCATTACTATTTCTTTTCCTTTTTAAACAAACTTAAAATGATTGTCTAGAATGGTGCCTTGTCCTGTGGCCATTTAGAACAGGAGATATAGCCCAGCACTACCTGAAACCTGGTTTATAACCTCACTCTCCTTGTAACTCAGGGTGAGGACAAACCTGACCAACTGTAACTTTATTTTATTATTATTTTCGGCAATCTCAAGATAGCAATTTCTATTCAGCTGGCAACCTACAGCCAAGTACAAGTAAACATGATGGTTGTGGACTTTTATTTCACAGTTAAGCCTTTATTACCGAAGGCACAATTCTGAATGCATTGCATGCATTAAAACACAAGCCAGTTCCCTCAGCAGTGATTTGGCTGTTGCTGGTGAGAACTGGGGGCTGTGAGCTTGGATTTCTGGTTTCTTATTTTCAGATGAACTGCTCTGTGACCCTCGGCAGGTTTAGTTCACAGTATCTCAGTTTCCCCAGCTGTGAAATGATGATAAGAATTAGGTATTATGAGCTGAGGGACAGATTCAGACACCTTTATTCAGAACTGAGTAGTGCAATCGATTTCATTCTGAGGAAAGGGTAACAGCATCTGGCCATTAGTGTTTATAAGGCAACTAGACTCTCGGCTGATGGATTAGATTAGATTTCAATGCTGAGATGTTACCATGAAGGGTTCTTCAACACAGTTAAAATAGATTAGATAAAAAAAGTGTTTTGAAAGGTTCGGATAAACAAGATGCAGAGAATCCTGATGATGGTGAGAGAAACAGTTCCAAGGACGAATAATAAGGAACAGAGGCCCTACTAGAATAAGAGAACAAGTATGGTGTTCGTGTGTTTTTCATTCTTTTGATGTTTGGTGCAGAAAAAAAAAGGGAAGACAGTCTAAGTAAAATAAATTCATAGCATGGGTTGTTTTTCTTGAACTCAATATGATGTTACCAAAAAAAAATATGCCTTCCCCCACCCCCTTTTGGAGCTATTTAGCCTTTTTATTTAATCTTTCATTCTTAGAATATTCTGCTATTTTTTAAAAATAGCCCTATGAAATGAATAGTTGAGAAATTTCTCTTTACATATTCTAAAAATAAATATTTTGTCATTTTTTAAAACTGATGGCATAAAAACGATCATGCATTACCTGTCAGCAGCTGTCTGCTGCCATGCTCTGGATTATATGTTCTCCAAAGAAATTTAGGGGTTGTGAGTCAGGATGAGGGGGAAAGGAAGGTGTAAACAACAGTCTGTCTTATTGACAGACTTCAAAACTGATTAGGTTTTCCACTCACTCTCTGGGTAGGACATGGAGCTGCATGGGAGCTCTGGGAACAGGTGGAGAAGGTTGGAGCTTCCCTTGGCCAGCCCAGACTTAGCAAATACAGCTTGTGATTGCATAAAGTACTTTTAAGCCAAAGCCACCTCTGGGAATGTAATTTTTTCAGGTCTACGCTAGCCAGACAATTCTTTCTGTCTGGGTTTTTCCCAGGATGTTGAAGTCAAGCCCATTTTATTGAAGGATATCTACTGTCTTCCTAAAGACTTCAGGTGTCAATGAACTGTCCCTTTCTCTTGTGTACTCCTCCAGTGTATAACTGAGTAGCTGCTAGGAAATTTTATCCTGTTTCAGAGCCACATTTGCTCCTTTAGTTACTGGCTCTTTGAATGATTTTCTGCAAGTGACTGAGAAGTTCATAGTAAGTATGTTTTTTCTACATGATACTAATTGTATTGAGTAATTATGTCACCTCTCTGAAAGTTCCTTTACCATGAGATGTTCAGGGGCTTGCATGTGCCTCTCAGAAAGGTGAGGAAGAAAGATGAGCAGGAGGCAAAACAGGACTCTTCCCGTGCACTCACTGGCCACTGCACCTTTGCTGCCATGGAGGAGTGCAGCCTTTTGGGGGACTTGGTCACTCTCTGTCCTTTTCTGTGCAAAGTGGGTGCCAGAGTAGATACTTGGCATTGAATACATGTGGTGTTTTTTCATTCAATAAAATACCAGTAAGTCCTTCAGGACCTAGATCTCTAAAGAGAAATGTGGGTGCTGCCTGAGCAGCTTGTGTCTCTGTCCTGAGTTTGAGTGACCAACAAGCATAAATACAAAGATATTTGAACATTACACTCACTGGGAAAGGGAGTGGCCCCTCTTACCATCAGCTGCTGCTCAGCTGCACGTCTCCCTTCCCTTTTCATTCATTTTCTTAAAAAGTCAGTGTGAACGCTTCACCTTCAATTGATCAAAACCTCACAAATGGTAGGCTAAGCATTTCACACAGGGAAATGATTATGTTGTGTGGCGGGTGGGAGATTGATGGCTGTTCAAAGGCCACTAAGATCATGCAAGTCTCAATATTTTTCCAAATCCATCAGAAAATATCCCCTTGAAAGCTCTCTGCTTTTCGCAGACTGATTTTTCTTGATTTCAAGGAGAGCTGAACAAAGTTTGAAGGAATTGCAAGAATGGGCAAGCAAGGACCTGATGGAGATAAATTGCTCATGATTGAACAGGCATTCTGAGACCTAATCGCACGATGACAGAGGCTTAAAAGCAATAGGGCAGTTTGCAAAATAGTGACAAACATGGAATAAGAGCTCAGAACAGGAATGTGTCTCAGAGATATGCAGTGTGTAACAGACCTCTTGCCAGGAGATGCTTTGGGAATTACCATGAGACTGACAGTGAAGAAGGTCAAGGTCTCCTCAGTTGCTTGTGCCCTGGCTCAGGATTCTCAATGGGAGGAAAACCCCTGCTAGCAGATGGAGCTTGTGAGCCATAGACACACATCCCGAAAAAATACCTCTTGCTGCTGGCAGAGCACAATCATCCTTCTCTGTCTTACCCACACACACTATCCTCCCAGACTGACGTCCACCCAACAGAGTTAGGGGGCATAAAAAGAGAGACAATTTGAATGATGTATATTAAAAATGACACAGCTTAGCACTGTGGCATGTAACACATAGTAACTGGAGGCATGACACAAGCCCTTCTTTATCTCCCAGCCACCTCCCTGAGGAAAACAGTGCTAGCTCCAAACCAGAGGTTCAGAAGCAGACACCGATCATGATGCAATGACTTTGTTCAAACTATGCTCTGTATATCATATTGGCCTCTGGAAATAAATCTAATTTGCAAACTTTCTCCTTAGATTATCTCATTTTTCACTTTGTCCACAGGAAGAAAAAAAAAGCATAATAAAAGTTTTCAATTCAGTTAAGCAAGGAGAGAAAATAACTTCAATTGTTTATTTTACTGTGTTCACTTTGAAGAGAAGGGGAAGGATGAAAATCCAGTGGTATTTTCAAAATTCTTTTATGTTGGTATTTGTCAGGAATCTTTTGAAACAAAATATATGTTTACTTCCAAAATATCTCTTGGCTAAAATAATTTTTTTAAAAAATTAAAGAGGAAGTTCTTTATGAAATTTATTTTTGCCCCAATAAAATAGTATTTCTAGTCTCCAGATCTAACTGGTTCTTTCAATTTAATAGCAGTTATACCAACCCAATCTTAACTTGGGTCTTTAAAAGAAGGACCTAGAGTTTCCAGTCTATTTGTGACTTTACCATTGCTGTTCATTTTACATGGAGGCCACTCCAATACCATAATGATGGGTGCAAAAACCAACTCCCTTGGACTGACAGTGGATAATAAACATCCCAGTGCTCATGCTGATCCCTTGAAATGCTTCTGTTTGTTTTGTTCTTCATGTCCATGATTTGTTCTGGTCTTCCACAAAACCACTTTTTTCCTCCCTAAGGTCCAGACTCTGTGTCTCAGGTTCAGGGCTCATCTTTGCTCTCCATGATGTTACTTATGAGAGGGAGGTGAGAAATTATCTCAGATGTGCTATGAAACGGAAAATCATAGCACAAACATATGCCACCCTACATTTGTGCCTAATCTCTTTGTTCAAATTTCAATCAGTTCGGTGTGCCACTGGCAGTAGATGAAAACTGGGTAAAAAGACTCAAAACATCCTGTCTTGGTTTTTTTTGCCATGTAAGCTGATCAAAAACAAACACGGGGCTAATATACAAAAACATTCACATGATGTCTGGCTGCGTAACAACTGTAGGTAGTGGAATTAGTTTAGGCAGGCTGCGTGTGGGCCAGAATGCCAAAGGATGCATTTTAAGTGTCTAGCAATTCAATTGCATTAAACAGCTCATTGATACCCCGTGCCTATTGTGGCTGAGTACCTGCAACAGTTCATTAGTTTTTATCAACAGCCATTATGAAATCATTGCACTGCTTTCATATTTCTCAGGGACATTACTGCTGACCCACAGAAAAACAGTAAGGGATCAGAGGAGCGATGGTGTGTGTGCGCCTGTATGTCCTGTAGGCACTGCTTTGGGCTGAGAAGGGAAGAGGCATAGGTGAGGGTGCTGGCTGGGCAGCTGGGGCTGAGATGTCTCAGTTGGGTCAGGTGCAGAAAGACAGGTGAGGGCCAGAGCTGAGGGAGAGGATGATAGATGGCTTCTTTGTTTGCTGGTCTGAGCATGTGAAAAAGTGTCCCTCCTTGCCTTTTTCTGTCTCACAGCTGCCTTGTTCTGGGCAGCAGGTATTAGCTGCAGTGACCCACCTTACACTCTGTTCTACCAAAGCACTCCACCCCTCCTAAGCATTCAAGAACCCTTGTTGTCCAGACCTCACAAGACACCTTAATTTTGCCCTGTCTTGCTATTTCATGTATTTCAGAGCCTGATTCCAATTACTAAAAGCACTGTTCTTAGTACCTGCGTTTATATGCAACTCTCAAACAAGAATGACACAGTTTGCATTGTATACACAACATGAATGCTCAGCCAAATGTATAAAAGTTACTTCTTTACCTACATCTTCTGTAAACAAGGACGAATAGTTTTAAGATTAACTTTTTGAAAATTTTTCAGCTATTAGTATTTTTAAACCATGAAACATCCCTCTCTCCTATAAAACAAGTCAGTACTGATAAGTATGGCTACTGTACTTTCATTGTCAACCTGAGATGTAGTTTCACCTAAGTCCTGAGGCACAAATGCTATGAAAAGGCTAACTGATAAACCTGGAGCACCCTGAACCCCTTCACACGAGACATGCATGAACCATAGTAGACTGTCACTCAGAATAAAAATTAACGTTCCAGATTTTGACATCAAAAGTTTTCCACAGACTCATGTTGATTTATTCCTGGTTGAGAGGATGATCTTGCAAGTCTTTCTGTAGTCATGAAAAGAAGAAAGAAAATTCCAAACCTTCCAGATACCCTGGTTCCCCAAATTAGATTCTTATTTTGCAGAATTATTTTAAAGCTTACTAAAGTCAATCACACCTTTTTTTAATTTTTTTTTTTTTAAGTTAAAAAGGTACATTTCTTTTTTGGAACATTTTGAAAAATATGACATGAAGCATTTCAGATGTGCATGAGGACAGTGTTGATAATGGCAATAATAGAATAAATTGATTTTTTCCTTAAAAAATAGGATTTAAAACAAAATTAATAAACTGATATCTGTCTCTGTTTTGTCATTTTAGTAAGGTCAGAAAAGCGCATTCCTGAAAACCTTGTATAATCTTTAAAAAACTGAAGATATTTGTCATAATAGAAAAAAAAATTACTATTTTTTTGTATAGAGTTGAAGATCTAGATCCCAACCATTTCTACTCTATGTACTGATCTGCAAAGAAAAATATAGGTGGGGACACACACAATTCTACCTTTATATATGTTAGGATAAAATTAAAGTTACACAATTTGCCACATGAATAAGGAGTAAATGACAAAGGAATCACAGCATCCGCCAAAAAAAAAAAAAAATGGAATAAACAAGCGGCAGGAGAAAATACAAAGGCTTGCTTGTTTAGTTTCACCTGTGGTATTTATTTCACTGAAATGCTGAAGAAAGCTCTTAAACATGCTGGACTCTGTACTATGTGTTAAAAAATGCCTCACTGAGCAGAATGTTTTCTGAGCTTTGGAAGTAAGTTCTGATCTGATGCAATGTTGTGTTCGTTGCAACATGGAAGAATTCGGGGGGACAATACAGGCGTTCGTCTCTAATGCAAATCTAATTTAATATCCATCTTTAGGTAGTGCAGCTGGAGATAATTACACATTTCTTTCACATACTCCAAATGCTCCCTGCTCCGTGGGAGGGTAGGAAGCACAAACACAGTCACCTGACCACTGTAATGGAATATTAAAATCCAAGGGAAAAAAATCAGTGACTCCTGGCTTGAAAAGTGCATTGTGGACTCAGTTTTGTCCTCTCACATCTGCTGCTCTGCAGCTTCTGCCGACCCTCTACAGTTCCCTACCATTGCATGCACCTCCTTGGTGGAACCCCTTGAGGACCAAGCACTCACTGACCTGCCTCATTCCCAGTACACAGTCCTCTGCAAATCCATGACCCTCCCAACACAAAACTTGGCTTACTGCTCAACCTCCTTCATTTTCCAGAGCTTTGCAAAGAGCTTTGTATTTTTACACTGTTGCTTAATAATATATGAATGTATATATTTACCACTCAAGGTGTTTAACTTGATGTGTTTGTTTTATGTCTAATGAGACAAAGTTAATGTGTATAAGTTCATGGCTTAGCTTCTTGAATAGATCATGAAAATGTCCACCTTTGCTTCACTGATTTATTAAATGGCTCATGGAAATGGCCTCTTCTAGTCCATTTCCTCCTGTATGGTAATAAAATCAAAGCATACAAATGTCAAAATACATACAGGTAAACCCAAACATAAAACAACATAAAGTTGTCTTGTATATATGCTTGTGCATAAGCACAGAAAACTCAGTAATGTTGCTGAAAATCACCAACACACTTCAAAAAATGCCCCAAATCCCTTTAATAACACCTTGGTATATCGTTGAGCTCATGCCTTGGTGTATTTGATGTATTCCTTCAAATATTTTCTCCAGCTGTTCAGAAAAAGTCTTCTTGCCACTCAAAAAAAGCTTCAAAGAACAATTAGTGACCAGCACCAGGGCAAGTATTTCTCATCTGTGTCCCACTTCAGCAGCTTTCTCCATTTTTCCTCTCTGTAATTTTCCAGGCCATTGTATTCTCAGTAGGCAGCAACTTCAGTATCCTAATATCACTCTCTTATCCTAGAGGTTGCTGTCAGAATAGTCTTCTAAGAAAGGGAATGTAACAGGTGAGCTAAGTATTGCAGATGGACTGCAGAAATACTGGTGCCATTTTCATTTATAAAGACCATAAAATATAGTTGCCTTAGGTAAAAAAGAAGGAAAGGCTGGCATGACTGTAGCAAGTTGAAATACCTGCTCACTTGGTAAACTTGAGGATTTTGTCCAAAGGACAACTAACCAGTGCTCAAGTCACGCTTATGTCTCTATCCAATATATTTGGGACCTGTAACTGTACCTATCCATAAATAAAATTTTATACATTGCCTGGTCTTCCATCTCAATATGGCTGCACATTTCTGTAGGCAGCACAGGTTTGGTTTTTTTTTTTTTTTGCAACTGCTGACAGTGATGGAGTTAACACCACAAAGCTGGTTAGCTATTGATAGCAGCAAGCAGATGAGCTTTCAGACTGCAGTAGCTATAGATGTGTCATTATAAAGTGAAAAGGATTATTATGAAAAGCTTCCGCCAGCACAGCTCCAAATGAGGCCTTCCCTTACATCTGAGGAAGAAACAGAGGACCTCTCAATACTCTGCTTTTACTCTGTCATTTTGCTTTTTGCTTTTTATTCTGTCATTTCTAGTCATGCCATAGAGTTATTTCAGAGTCTCGTTATGCTTCTATGTAGCATAGATTTGGTCCACTGATCAGTGATAGCTGCCTGAGTGTTCCCAAAGTGAGGCTGACTGAATGAACATGCTCTCAACAAAACCACAAAAACCTAGGAGAACACCTGTGAGTTTTTAACCTCCTCATTCTCTTCAAATACAATTGAATTGAAGTCATGACATGACAATACATGAATGCAGCAGTCCAGTCAAACATACACATGAGGACTAAAGGGTTCTTCATCTGTCGGAAAATGTTGTGAAAATTGTCCAAGTTTAGAAAAAGCACCAAAAAAAGCAGAGCAAAAGAAACCCTAACCATACCAATTTTTCCTTATTTATTGTTTACTTGTATTTCTCTCTTTTATTTGTGTGATTTTCTCTGTTCTGAGGTTAGTGGCTCAGACATCCAGCAGGAAAATTCAATCACTTCCTAGGATAGGTTTATGCCATTTAATTATCAGGATTTCTATTTCAGCACCTACAATGTTGGCCAAGAAAGCAGTTCCTTGGCCATGGGATTGGTAGTCACTAATTATAGACTGTGTCAAATCTGTCAAACATTTCAAGAGTAGGTCAAGGAATGGAGTGTACCAGCATTTGGCTGTGGAAAAGATGAAGATTCATTTGGATCCTCAGCATTAATATTGTCCTTTTTGCCTTCTCCTGAAAACTGAGAACTTGTCCTCTTTTGTTTTGCTACTTTTGCATTGTAACTGAAGTCCTTCACTTTCTCTGGAATAGGAAGACCCTAAATGAGGCAGAACAACATCCCACTTGTCAGCTACAGCTTATTTCTATATGTTTGATTGTAAATAAGCAAACATTTGCTTTGGAAAAAGACACTGAAATTCACTGAGTTAGTGAAGAAAAGAAGACTACCATGCACTATGCACTACTCAAGTTTCTTGCCAGGGTCACACATACACAAAATATGAGCTAAGCAGTTTGTGGTCAGACATGTACACCTGTATCTATTGACATCTCCAATTTTTTTTCCCTCCTCATATACTAAAAATACACTCCAACATAAAAATTAGATCCAGAGATTTCAGACTGATCACAGACCTTCCCAACAAGTCTCAGGTGATGCTGGTGCTGGCAGTTTCCATGTCATCAGCCTTGTTGTAGACTGACTGTACCAGACAGGTCAGATCTGCTGTGACACTTACACAGATCCCATAGTCATCACGTGGGACTCAAAAAAGGGACAGACTAAGCCTAGAACTCTCAAGGTATTCTGACAACTACCTGACACTGACTTTGCTGTGAGCTGGGCAGCTGCAGTGGGAGCCAAGACGGTCATACTACATTCCTGCACTATGTCATCAGGAAATCCCACTGCATAGCCCAGACATATGCAGCTTGCAGCCTCCTTCACCACCACTCCTATGCCTGGCTGCAATTCATTAAGTCTCCTGAATACATCTGGGACGTCTATAAATATTTATGGTTGCAGGCTGACATGACTTTCTCAAAGTCACAGGGGACTTGCATCATGGAGCACAAAGCCCATTTTGCTTTAACCACAGGGTTATGATTCCTTGTTAAACAGGGATGCCCAGTCCCCCCCCTCTGCCCAGAGCAGACCGCTGGGGGTGTACACTCCTGCAGCAGCCCCTGTACAGCCAGCCCTGCCCCTGCTGTGAGGGTCCCTGTCCCCACTGCTGACCTGGTACCTGCCTGCTCCTGCCCCACGAACCTTTGCTTTGTGAATGTAGGCTGAGCACAGACCCCTGACAGGGCTGCTCTTCAGGCTGCCTGGCTCAGGCAGAGGAGCAATAGAGAGTTTCAAATGCCTTTAAGGCACATTGACTTTCAGAAATGGTTGACGCAGTCATTTTTCATTTATTTATTTATTTGTTGGGCACAGCATGTGTATGGAATGTTTACTTTTCTCCTTTTCTGGCAAGAGATTGGAGAGTAAACTACTAATATATTATTAATAGAAGACTTCTTTGACAGTTAAAGCAAGCAAGCTAACAAAACTAAAATAAAAAAAAGAAAAAACAAAAAAAACACCCAAAAATTAAAACGTTGAATGAAAATGCATTAGCAAATATACAGATTGAAGGGGTAATCTTTGTCCTGTCAGAGAATGGTGGCTGAAGAGGGATTAATGACAAAGACATGTTGCTGAGATATCTCACCTGAGCAGGGGGCTGGAAGATGTCTTTCAGAGCACTTCTTGTTCTTTCCGTAGAAAAGAGTGATGCACTCTTCCTGGCTGTGTCAACATGGAGGGAATTTGCCTGAGTAAAATCATGGCTGAGCATTTGAGGGGTGTCTGACTATTGATACTTTCTTGCTTATGTTGCTTCTCCAAAATAGGTGAAGTCTCCACACATTTTCTGTTCAAGGACTGCCCTGTATTTAAACAGGGACAATGCACAGAATTGAATAAAGCTAACTTCAAGGCAAGTTTTGAAAATCTGACATAAAAGAAGAAAGACTGTCTATTCACCCTATAGTAGAGCAGCCTAGGCTAGTATTTTTTTTTAAGTCTTTATTTGAATATCTTTAGAGAAATATCTTCTTCAGCAGTGAAAATTAAAATGAAACTTTAGAAAAAATCTAAGGCTACAGAGCCAAGCATTGTGTGTGGATAGATTAGAGTTAAGGCTCATTTGCAGGAGAAAAGACAGCACAACATTTGCAGTGAAAAGAACAGAAAGGATCTTGCCCCCACTCTTTCTCTTAATAGAGGCAGTTTGGGGAAAATTTCTAATGAATCCTATCCAACCATAAAATCATGTAGAAAATGAATTGTATCTGACAATAAAATAAAAGTGAACTAAATTACAATGTTCCTATAGTCATAGGACAAATTAATTTCATGTTTGGAATACTAATTGTTCACCGTAGGGCCTTGCAAGTATTTATTCTCATTGCTTCGTTTGCTGCCAGTAGAACTTTTGCCCATGCAGAACAATATGTTTTTGACTGTAGCATCAAAGGAAAGAGAAACAAGACTTTTGGAACAGAAGGGGGAACTTCCACCCCCTCTGCTCTCAAGGACAGTTTGTAGAAAGGTACTTGAAGGGTGGGTTGTTTATCCTTTGAAGTTGGAGGGAGAAGGAAAGGACTTGTATCCAGCCCTCAAAGACACCATCTGACATGTGTTCTCCAAACTCCTCATGAAAGACAAAGGGAGTAGACGTGCCCAGTGAGCCATGGATCTCAGAGGTGCCTGATTGTCTTTCCCCAGAGAATATACCCTTAAGATCTAAGAGTCAGCTAACATTTTACATGGCTTCAAGGACCAGCAGGTCTTTGGTGCCTGGACAAAAGCTGCAAAGAGTCTCAAGTAGCTCAAAGGAGGCACCAAGAGAAAAAAAATATGTGTGTACCACACTGAATTATTACAGTCAAAATTACAAATAAATAGAACACCTTTCCCAAAAGCAAGAAGCTTTTTAAAAATACACAGTAAAAATTTATGTTACTGTGTGAAGACTGTGTGTACATATAGTTATTTTTTTTTAATAAAAAAACCCCATTAAACTAATAAAGCAGACTAAAGAAGTGATAATTCAGTGGGGAAGGTTGAATGCTCAATTCCATGACAAGTTCTTTTAATATGATTGTTTTTAGGAGAGAGAAATTAGAAGCTATTGCACCCAAGGGGGATCTTAAACAATCAGTTTTCCTGAAGAGAGTTCATTTTGAAATGCAAGGCTTCCTCTGAATTGCCAATGGCTCCCTCTATCTCCTGAAAACTCAGTTATGTTTCTGATTGACAAGTCTAATGGACTACTTTTGCATGATGCCAAAGCCACCTGATATTTGAATTTAGTTCAGAGTTGCATTCCTGTCTCCATCCTTCCTAGGACCTTCTAGCCATACTGTCTCCACTCTTAACAAGTTTTCTCTGAGGAAAAGTCAACGAAAAAAAAAAAGACTGGGCTCCTGTGACAAAGGTTATTTTGGGCACCTCTAATGTTGTTGAAGAACCTGGGCAATGCATTGCTGAAAACAAAGCATACCGCAGGGGCTCCCCTGTGTCCAGCATCTTTGTTCCACAGTGATCTTCTCCACTGAAGCAAGGTAGCAATACCAGAGAATTTCTCAGGTAGGTCAAGCAAGGCCTAAAAGAACTAAAACAGGGAGCCAGATCCAGGATTCCTTCAGGACAGAAGATGTGCCCAGACATTTGCAATCCTGACAAAAATAAAAGAAAGATCAAACATGAGAAGCGATGGTTGTCTGGGGAAGGCTAAGTGCTGCTGCAGCCCTCATCAATCAGAGTTCTGGTGCCACCCTTCCATGCTTCTACTTCTGAGGGGAGGAAATGAGATATTATGGTACCCAGCAGGGTGATTAGAGTAGCCATTTTCCTTGAAGATAAAATTATGAGAAAAGATCAGTATTGTGGGAAAGTGGAAACAGTAATTGCCTCCAAGGCTTCTCTTCCAGTGTGGGATAGGGGGAGGGTCAGAAGGAATCATTTGCACTGCACATCCTGTTTCATTTCCGTCCCTTCACACTAGTCTATTTTCTATTTTCCATCTTTTCTTTACTGTGCTAAACTCACATTTGAGAGGGCTTGGACTGGGTCCAAAGCTATCTTGAATAAGAGGAACTGTTTTTCCTATTGACTGAGATGACGTTTTGACTGAGACAGTGCATATGCTTCTTGTGATTTCCTCTTGCTTGCCTTTTGCCCAAATCTATGGCTTGTGTGATCCATGTGATGTACCAATGTGTTATGCACTTGCTTATCCCTCTGATTCCCTTCTTCTAGGTATTTAATCTGCTGCTCTCATACTATGTAAAACCAATTTTAGACACTTTGACAGGATTTCCCACAACTTATGAAGATTTGTGTTTAAAATATGTATTTGCCCAGAAAGCTGAGGTTTAGTGTGCCAAAGACTGTAGCCTTACATGCACCATTCTGTCCTGCTCATTCTGTATTATCCCCTGCCAGATATGCAGATCCACTCAAGTGCTAAGCAAGTGGGTCCTAGATTTGTCCTGCAGCTGAGTCCATCCAACATGTTCTTTTTTCGCTTGAAGATCAATTCATCTCGAGGGACATGAAAGGGCTGCCCTGGGACTCTCAGGAGAGGAAAAAAAAAAATTTCATAGGAAATTATTTTAAACAGATGAGAGAGAGCTCCTTATGAAACGGGAAATGGAAGGTATGCAGAAATAATTCAAGATCACGGAGAAAAATAACTACTGATATTTCTGGAAAGTGTTGAATGATTACAGAGAAATAATTTCAGAATGAATGGGATGAGTGGATCAAACCCAGATTGGAAGGACAAGTGAAATGGGTAGAAGAGAGAAATGATGCACACAGATGTGATGGCTTCCTGCATTTTGTTGCAAAGGATTTGATCCTCCCCACCTGATACTTAGGCTCTAAATATTTTCTTAGGGTAAGAATAAAGAAAATTCACCTTCATAGAACAGAACAACAAGTCCCTTTTGTCTTTGCAGGAATAGCACACCCTATGGGATTTGCCCGGGAAGAAAAGCAGGGATCTACAACTGAAGACAAGACTATGGGAGAACACATTGCTGCAGATCTAGAGAAAGAAGTGGAAGGTTTAGAGAGAAAGGAAGGTTTAGGACAAGAAGGGAAAGAGAAAGACACCAGGAATTTGTTAGAAGAGACTGAACCTAGAATTTCTTTAAGAGTGAAGAAGAATCTCTCCAAAATATTCAGACATATGCTAGAGGGTTCCCTATGCATTACCACCAAAGCCTAATAATTATTTTTGAAATTTCACCTCTGCTTTTTCTGAGTAGAGAAGCTGTTAGACAGATCAACAGTTGATAGCTGAAAATATGGTATTTTAATGGATAAATTTATTGTCATTATAACTGTCAAATAATTTACCAGTAATAGTGTTCTATTGTCTTCCCCCAGGCACCAGAAATCCAATAAAACATGACTAAGATAGTCTGAGAAGTATGAATTTTAAGACTCTTACCACCAAAGACCATCCAGAAACATGAACATCTTGTGAATGTGGTCAACAGTGTGGAATTGGAGTCTGGGATAGTTGGACCCATGGGCTACAAAATGAGCAGATCTCTTGTCATTTCCAAATGCCTCACATGGCGACTGGTCAAGAGCTTCCACTACATTCCTGCAGATCCTGCACAACATGAAGAAATGGGAACCACTGCCTCTCTTGGAAACAGAGACAGTACAGCTTCCTGATCCAGCTGAGCCCAGAACTCAGCAGTAACTGAGGCCAAGTACTTCTGCACGCAGAAGTACCTCTATTTATCAATTTCTTGCCTCGAGGCAAGCCAGCAGTTCATTACCTCAGGCAAGCAGCAACCAGCAGCAGGTCCTCCATAGAGGCAAGATAACAGTGTTTTGCAGGTCAGTGATCTCTGGTTTCTGTGTGAGACCACAGACCAAAACCATATTGCCAGCCCAAGTCTGAATGTCTTTGTGATGTCGGCATCTCACCTGCACAGCTGTGCTGATCAGAGGTGGCAACCCATTGACTCACCTGTCTGACTATGGAAGGGATGCAGCAGCAAAGAAGGCTGCCCATTAACTTCAGTGTATTGCAGGGATATTATTGTTATTAAGAACCAAGTCATTCCGCCAAAAGGAACTAGTTTTTGTTTGTGGCTGTGACATGAGTGCAAAGGCATGTGCTGCGTGGGTTGGTTTCAGTGTTGTGGACAAATGTTTTGGGTGGTGTAAATTGAGACTGCAAAACTCATAGCACACCCTCTGATAAAGGGAGGAATAAGCTTTACACCTATAATGAGAAAGACAAAGCTTCAGGTTCTATTATTCAGCTGGTTTGCTAGCAAACAAATATTTATAGAGAAAGAATCACACGAAAACACACTCTAAGTATTCAAAAAGATGAACTCAATCAATACCTTTAGAGAACATGAAGGAAGAGGAAAATTTTCTTTTTGTGACATTCAAAACTCCTACTTTACTATGATAATCATCATCATTAAAATACGTGCCCTGCACGCTTGAGGTTTTAGAGGAAGACAAATATCAGATGACATTGAAACATTGCATCTTGAAACCCAGTGCAAATAAAAAAGGAGTTTTATACCATAATTACATTCCCATTAATATGTTAATCTCTTATATACAGACATAGAGAAGCAAATACATTACTTTTAATAATTAACTCTGTAGTGAGGTTTTATTGCTGGGAAAGAAGATTTCTCTGTGAAAGGGTATTTAACATTTTAATTAAACAGGTTTTGATAGATGTTTACTCTTGCTTCTATTTCTGCTTATAACAAAACCATACGATTAGGAGAAAATGTAATTTTGTCACCAAAAAAGAGTTATTTTAATTTGAGAGGTCTAAGGTTTCCTCTTCTTTGCTGTCTAGTTAGTGTACAGCAATTGTAGAGTGTGCTGTAAGAGACATGGATTTCTTATGGAAAGGATCCATTTTGTTTTCTTTTTTCCTTCCAATAATTTCATACTTTTTGTGCCACTGAACATTGCCATCATATTTGACCTCCCACTAGAAGGTTGCTTATGTTTTGGTGACAGAAGAGAACTCAGAAAGGATATTTAAAAAAAATAAATCACTTCTCAGATAAAAGCTGTTAAAGGAACCAATGTCTTGGGAAAAGTAACTTTAATGAATTGTAGAATCACAGGATCCAGGCAGGAGAAACAAAAAAAAAGGGACAAAAAAAAAGAGAACAGGACTGAAAGACATAAAGTCTTGCAGAGATTTCCAGGCAGTGAATCTGGACAATGTACTACTCTGAAAATAAGTCAGCAAGCTTTATGCATGAACGGGCATTTGAGTTTGATACATAAACTGATAACTAAAAGGCTTTGCAGATGGACACCTGCTTTCCAGACCTGAAAAGGTGGATGCAGATCAGCAAACCCTGCAATGACTTTCTCTGATGAACTTGAGCATGGTGTTAGGAAAAAAACACCTGGGTGAGAAAAAACCATATGGTCTTCACGGTTCATAGACAGTGCTTGAAGCTGCCACCTGGAAGGGTCACATCTGATGACAGCTCGTGTCAGCATGGCTCTCAGCCCCACTAGAAGCAGTCCTGAAAACCCCAACTTCTTTTCATATGGGTTTGAACTCCAGACAACAGTTGAGATAAACAACAGAACAGCATTTGTTCTCTAGTTCCTTGAGCAAACCAATAGCACCCTCTCATTTGGCCCACACCAGTGATTTCAGAAGAAATCGATAGACACAGGTTTTGAAAGAGCATGAAAAGTCCTACAGATGGCAAACACAGGACTCCCTTTCTGTGAGTCATCTAGACACTGCATGCACAAGATCTGTGTTAAATTATTTAGATGGGAAAATGCCTTTCAGGCACTTGTAATAGCTTTGGATACTATTCAGCAGTGAGGAGAGATGAGCACTGAGGCTATTTGCCTTAGAAGGAATTAAATAACTGCAAGAAAACTCTCTTACAGTAGCACTTGAAGTGCTTTATTGAAAAAAAGTAAATGAAGCCAAAAGACCTTTCCACCCTGGCCACTCACTTATAGTGATTCTGAGTACCGAAAAATGCACAACTCCTGAAGTGAACAGCCCAGCCCCAGGAGAGCTGTCCTCTGAGAAGCTACAGGGCTTTGGAGTCTGTCTTTGATGCTGGGCCCTCTTGGTCTATGGTGTAAGCCACCTTGCTTGTCTTCAGAAGGTAGGTTGTCATTGAACATGTAAACTCAGCGACACTGGCAAATATAGCAGCTACCACTGCTACACAACAAACCCTCCTGGGAGTCGGCTGGATGAGCATGAGCAGCATGACTCAAACCTGCACAAGAGCAGGGCATTTCTGGATTAATTTCTAAAGCACATGCTGTTTAGTTGAATGGATGGGGAGAGAGAGGACAGGAAATTAGGGAAGGTACACTTCTTTATCTTAAAGACAAATAATAAAATGGGTGCACATTAGATACTGCAGGACAACACTGCATTAGTGTCTCCTACACCACTTGCCTCTGAGCATCCATAGGAGCAGCCCTGCTGAGCTTCACGTGCATGTCAGGTTATCCACAATAGCCTACAGACAGTGGGGAGAATGAGGCCTCATAAAATATATTTTTCTGAGCCCACCACTAGGGAAGGAGGAGAGGGGAGAAAATGCTACTTTGAGCAGGATTAGTGGGGACTGGTTCAGTCTGCTGAAGTGGCAAGGTGGAGCAAAGAGTGTAAGCAGCATTGCCGCTGCACCTATAGGGCAGAATGCAACTTACTTCTCATCTTTGAAAGTGGCAGCAGGCAGGAGGTCTCAGGAGACAGCCTTCCCGTTTGGTTGGTATTCTCCTGAGATACCTATTCCCTTCTGATCTGGAAGGCACATAAATATTGGTGAGCTGTGTATTATATTCTTGCATTATCTGTCATTGAGTCTCTTCCTGAGGCAGAGCAAACATGATCCCAAGGCTACCAAAACACTTCCACAAGTTAAAAGTTAACGTAATGGGAAGATAATAATAAGTTAGTCACTGTGTGACCAAGTAGTATTTTTCTAGGCACAATAGACAGGAGATATATCTGAAAATGAAAGCTCTCACCACCAATAGTGACCACTTATTTACAAGGATAGCAAGACAGTCTTTAAATTAAATCACTCATTGTGACAAAACACCCAACAAAATGTTTTCTTTCTGGGGATCCATTACACAGCTTCTACCCACTGGATCAACTCCAGACCACTCTGTGTCTTGTGTTTCTGCACCCTTCTGCCAGTCATTCAAGGCATATTTCCCTACCCCTCCTATTGACTAATACCTTTCTGCAATTAAGTAGGACTACTTGCAGACATAGGATGCTAACCTATATTGTAACCATACATTTCCCCTTTCTGTTTACTTTTTTTCTTCCTCAGACATTATCATGAGGGATTCTGATACCTGTGAGTAGTATGAGGCTCCAAATCACTGTCTTAATTTTACAGGATGGTCTGTATCTTTATTTATATCTGCAAGTATATCACACAAAACTGCAAACACCTTGTCTGAAGAAAGCAAAGCAAAACAAAGCTGTATTTCACTGCCAGGATGCTTTTAAGCAATTTCTGAAGACTTTTTCTATCTGCAGCAAAATATTCAATAAGGAAAGAATAAGGTGATTATTTAAGAATAAGACAGGCTTTTACTTTTGATTTGGAGAGCATAAAACCCAAGAACAAACAAAAGCCAAATCACCACAAAAGAGCAGCATGTCTTCTCTGTCTGGCACAGAGGAGGAAATGGCTGCCAGCAGGTACTTCAGTAATCTCAGGGTACAATACAAAGAAACAACCCAACCCTATGAGCCAGATATCATAGCAGTTAAACCCATCGTTTGTGCCTTCACAGCCACCCCAAATTCCTTTCATCCCCCTTGCACTAACCCTCTTGTTCATAAGGGTCAGCAGCTGGTCGTGCAGAGCTGCTACCGCCTCTGCTGCAAATCCCTTCATCTTTCCCATACCTGGCTAGAAGTGGTACCGTGAGAAATCTAAGGAAAAGAGTGTCTGCTGTGTGCTGGGCTAAAAGCTACATGAGGATAGTGATAGTTATGCCCCCAGCGCAGCGTGGAGGGAAAACACTAGGTTTGCTTTCCACTTAGAAAGAGCTGTGATCCTTCAGCTGTCTCTCTCCTCTGTCTTTTCCTCTGCCTCTTCCTTTCTGAAGGGCAACCAAAGCTCTTGCTCAGGCATTATATAAGTACAGCACCTGCAGCCCATGCTATGAAAGTATCATGGAAGAAAGTACAACAGGCGCGGTGGCCTTGTGAAGTGTCTCCAGAGAAGGAGACATTTTGGCAGTGCATTATCATCATTCCCCCTCCTCAGCTCTGTGTGTGAGGGCAACACTATATGAGCCTCTTGCCATTACAAAGGAATGCTGAAAAGGTAATTTTAAATGATTCCAGCATGTCTTTATGAAGGAGAAAAGCAAAAATAAAATCCTGGTGGTGTGATGAACTCTAATTTTTCAGAGATAACAGGTAATTTTCGAGGAGAGCCAAGTGACTTATTATCATTCAACAGATGAAGGGAAATGGGTGAAGAGGTGCAGTTCTCTGACATTATCTGGACAAATAATGATAGAAGGAGGAATGTTCTGGTCTCTAAAGTGTATAGTCCTATTTAAAAACTGTATTGGAAAAAAAAGAAAGGATTCAGTTGCAATGAGTTTGAAGAGCAACAACCAATTAGCAATATATCCCTGGGTCCCTGAGCATCTCTCCCAGGTTCCTGCAACCTTGTTCACACCACATCCACTGTGCCTTAACAATCCTACCTCCAAAATGAGGATGAACTGGTAGCAGCGTCACTACCAGACATGAGTGACTGTTCCTAAAGTTCTCCAAGGACCTCAGATGCAAGAGGTGGGGTGAAGTGCAGAGTTGCTAATTATTTTAAAGCCCCTACGTGTTCATATTAATCAAAGTGTCAAGCTGATTCTCTCTAATTTAACTAAAGAAGACAGAGCTTTCACAGTGGGAAATGCTTTAAAGTTCACCAGGCCTGCATGACAAATTTACTGTATGCTTCCTGCTTGCTGGCTCTGAGTGTGCCTGACAGAATTTCTTTTGCTGTTTCTACTAATTGTCAGAGCTACTTCCAGTGGCTTTAAACAAATGTTGACTCAATCCTGCTGTGACTTCTCAAGCTGAATGTTTGATACCACAGATTGCTAGGAGACACAGATATAGGAATGAAATGCTACTCGAGATCTTACCTGATTGGTGCAGAGTGGGGCTACGAAGATACAGCCTGACCCAGAAAATGTATTTAATAGACCAAAAAGGAAGCCTTAAAAAATGCATAAGTACATGTATAAGTGGATCTAAAATATGCATTTGCAGGAGCCAAAACAAGATATTCCTAGAGAGAATGGGCTATCTCCGGGGAAAGCATTACATGTTTCATAACCTTCCATGAATGGTTTAATTTTGCTTTAGGAACCAGCAAGAAATTCAGTGCAAAAACAGATAAATCTACATTTAATTTAAACACTACCAGTGAAACAGAAGATTTGATGCAAACTGATAAAAGCCATGGGGTTCCAAATTCCTTACCCCTACGTTTGCTCCTGAGTTTATATCTCTAATGACAGTTTGAGTTTGTGTGGCAGCAGGCAGGATATGGAGTGTCAGTCATAACACCGAGGTTGCCTGGATGTTTTGTCATTTTGATCATGTTTCCAATAGCTGGGAAGTGTTTGAACCAAAACACTAGACCCAGACAGCCAGGCACAGTCATTCCCCCTTTTCATCTCTCTCAATGCATCCTGTCGTTGGTTTTGCTGGTCCTCAGAAGGGCATGAGGTTTTTTTGCGCAAGGGACATTCCAAAGGAGAAGATGGATGAGGTAATTGTAAAGCATGGGCATCATTGTACTGCGTCAGTGACTAAGATATTAAAAATTAATGGTTGTCACTTATTGTTAACCTCAGTAAGGGCAAGCTGGATAGTGGTAAGTGATTTCTTCTAACAAGATCCCCATTTATTCCAGTCTTAACTAACATCCCTTAGTTGTTCCAGTCTACATGATGAAGAGCATCATGCAGATGATGACCCTTGATACATGGGGTAGTAAGATCTGGAGTCTGAACTGTACATAATTCCCTTTGCTTACTGGAAGCTATAGCTATTTTCACCAGTACTAACTGAAGTGATATCCAGTGAGGAGATCTGAATTCTACATCCTGTGCCAGCCTTTAAAAATTAATCTGTCTTTACTGTTCTTTTTTCACTTGAAGGACATCAGTCTTATTTGCAATCATTGAATGGTGTGAACTGGAAGGGATCCTAAAGATTATCTAGTTCTTAAAGATTATCTAGTTCCAGCCCCATGCCATGGGCAGGAACAACTTCCACTAGACCAGATTGCTCAAAGCCCCATCCAGACCAGTCTTGAACACTTCCAAGGATGGGGCATCCATAACTCCTCTGGACAACCTGTTCTAGGACCTCATCACACTCACATTGAAGAATTTCTTCCTTATATCTAATCCAAATCTACTCTGTATCAGTTCAAATCCATTATCCCTTGTCCTACCACCACACGTCCTTGTGAAAAGTCCCTCTTCAGCTCTCTTGCAGCCCCCTTTAGGTACTGGAAGGCGCTATAAAATTTCCCTGGAACCTTCCCTTCTTCAGGGTGAACAATCTCAACTCTCTCAGCCTGTCTTCATAGGAGAAGTGCTCCAGTCCTCTGAGCATCTTCATGGCCCTCCTCTGCACTCGCTACAACAGATCCATGTCCTTCAATGGGGGAGGAGTCCCTGGAACTGTGTGCAGGACATGAATGGGGTCTCACAGGAGCAGCATAGGGGGGAAAATCAGCTCTCTCAACTGCTTGTCACATTTCTTTTGATTTAATCCAGGATACTGTTGTCTTTCTGGGCTGCAAGTGCTCAGGGCCAGATCATGTTGAACTCCTTCTCAACCACCAACCCCAGGTTCTTCTCCCCAAGACTGCTCAGAATCCTTTCTCCACCCAGCCAGTATTTGTATTTGGAATTTTTTTTTTATTTGGGAGAAATAGGACTTTATTTGGGACTTTATTTAGGAGAAAAAGCCATAGGCCACCAAATACTGTGGGTGGAAGAGCTGTCATTTGCAATGATAAAATGTCATTAATTTAAAAATCAACCTATTGTTTTCATGCACTCCTCACTCCCACTCACTGCTATTTTGGGGGGAAATTTAAAATTATTTGCATGTTTCTCACAGTCGTGTCAAACTTTGACATCCTACTAGTCCATAGGATGAAGTTTTTAAAGCTGGTTAGGGAATACATCCACAAACATCTCTTTGAAATTCACAAGAGTCTAGATACAGGCAAAATTTTCTATCAAAATTACTTTGGTCTTTATTGCAAACAAAACAGAGAACAACAGCTAACTGAGGGAAGTGAGTTGACAAAAAAAGCAGAAGTTTTGTCAATGTAAGAATTTTTCTTCTTAGTTACTTCCCTCCCAGACCCCCATGCAGTAACAGCAGCTATGTTTTGCAGTGGGAAAGGGCTTGAGGGTTAAGAGCGTCTGTCAGTGACCAGTCATTCAGTTCATGGTGCTTTGAAAGCTTCTCACTCTCTAGATTTTACCTGTCAGTTCAGAGCAGGGGGAGACTGCAGGAGAAAAGTCCTGCTGGCAGTGATCCAGTTGCAGAGGGTACTTTCCTTTCTGGAGTGACATCATGGCTCATTTCACTGCCAACGAACTCACTTAGAGAAAAATAAGCCACAAGAGGAAAAAAAAAAAAACAAAAATGAGGTTTGTTATAAGCTGTGTCCTGTCTCACAAAACAAAATTAATTTTAAAAGCCAGTGTCCTTAGATGAAGCTGAGAATTCAGCTGACATTCACTTCTGGTAGTGTATGAGAGACTTTTTGGGATAAAATCAAGATGTAGATAACAGGAGAGTTATGCAGTCCAGTCAAGAGAACAAATAGAGCTGAGGAAGTGATTTATGTCACCTCAAAATAAAAGTATTAAACCTCCTAAGAACCAACAGCAGAAATGAACTAATGTATTTCAGAAAAAGACTGGCTTTCTATCCATGGCACTGTGCTTTATCACCTGATGAAGCCTGGAACCTAGTGTGTGCCTGCCTCTCTGAGCCCTTTGAAGGAAGATAAGAAGGTACTGCTGTGGGATGAAGGGTGCTGCAGGTCGTTGTGGTGGTACCAGTGATGGCTGCTGGATGAAGAACCTCATCCCAGCTCTGCTGACATCTGTTTTTTATCAGAGCTCAAAGAGATTGGAACTCTTTTTTTAAAGAGGAAAATATGCATTCCTGAAAAATATTTAATTGAATTATTTTTCCTCCTTTCTTTCTCCATCACACACACACATCATGGAGTCAAATGCCAAACATTTCCTGCTGGAGTTTCTACTGATGGAAGAAGACTGATATTTTGTGAAAGCATATACAATTATGTGATTCAAACACCATTGGTCCTTCCACAATTGGGTTTGGCCTGGAAATTTTTTTGCATTCAGTTGTTATTCTTGTCATTTTTCTGTTCCAATTGCCATTATTAGAATGAGAAAAAATGTCCTCCCTGAGGAAAAACCCCAGCTTTAGCAGAGCTGGTGATGGTGGGGAAAGGTTTAAGGGCAATACTGAAACCAGCCATCGCTATGACTTCATGTTCTGTTTCACAGTATGGGTTGTAGGCTGTATTTTTTCCTGTACTTTTGCATTGCTACAAAGCTGGGTAGGTCACTCCAGCTTCTCCCAATCCATTCATTTAGCTAATGGCTGAGTCTGGTCAGTTACATGTCTCTGGTCCCCCAGCTATCTCTTTCACTTAAATCTGCTCTTTGATGGAGCACCAGTCTACCAGAGGCTGCTGACAAAGTCATATTCATTGATCTGGGCTTCTCTACCAAATAAATGGCACACATATCTCTATGACAGCAGGTCAAAGGATTACAAATTATAATGTGAAAGAAGGACAAATACCTTTGAAAAACAAATATGAAAGAAGAATAAACAACTCCTTTTAATTTGTTGTTGTTTTGAAAAACAAATTTAGAAAAAAAATCCCTCCTTTTTTTCTTGTCTAACATTATTCTTGTAGTCACCCTGTCCACTGAGATACCTTAGATTTAGATGTTTTACCAAAAAGTATTTAAATAAAGTCAAAAAGTTCAAGTCAGTTGTTTGCTTTTGGAATCTGTAATCATCAAAAACCTCCACTGAGACATGACTTTGGACTGCAGTTTGAAATAGCCAGAGGTTAAACTGAGACCTTGGGTCAGATTGTGCCTGGGATGCAGAATTTCCAGAAACCAAATTCAGCCTTAAAAGTACATAATTTCACTAATGGATACCTACAGAAAAGGAAAAATCAAAGCAACCTACTAAACTCAGGAGTTAAGATCCAACCTCTCTAATTTACTAATGAAATGCAGCTTCTGTATGCTGGACAGGGGACCAGGGGTTAAATCCCTTGTGTGGCTTCCCTGGAAACAAGAGGAAGAGACTGGTTTGCACCAGACAGGGGTCTGCCATTCTGTTTTTATATCCAGACACATCTTCCCTCAGATTTACAAACCTGTTGCTGCATCATGGTATGAAACAAAATCACCACTCTGCTTTGTAACTTCAGCAAGAGTAAATATGCACCTACTCAGTTAACACTTAGTGTTGAACACAGACTAAGTTAACACTTAGTGTTGAACACAGACTATTTATCATCAGGTGCTCCTACTATCTGCATTTATATAATCTTTGGAAATTGGGCAGCACTTTGTAAAGCTGTCATATTAGTTGTCCTTTCTTGATACTCATTGTAGTAACAATAATTGTGATGAACTCTTTGTTGATACTTGCATGGATGTTGTAGGCAGCTCTGTGGAAAGCACCCTTCTTCAGCAGGCACTAGTCTTCAAAGCTATGACAAGTTAAGGTTAACAAAATCAAGCTGTCTGTTTTGCAGGACTGGGACTAAGATTCTTGCTTCATGTCACTGTGGACCGAGACACAATCTTTAAAGGATATTTATTTTAGTGGGAATATTCCCCAGACTATCCAACATTTAATAAAAAAATCAATTAAAGGAAATCCTGATTTGAAGGGATGCATGTGCATGTCTCATTTAACAAGGGAAACGAAGGGATTTATAATTGATCATCATGAAAGATTAAAAATTAAAATCAATATATTAATCATGCTGATCCAAAACCCTGAGGAAACTTACCTAGGTAATAACTGAAAACAAGAGTTTGTTCATCTCTTTATTTTGAAAGAGTTAATACCATGTAAAGAGGAGATAATTGATAGGTGGAGTCAGGAATGCACTGGAAAAGGATCAGATCAATTTGGTATTGTTACTTAGATATACATGACTTCTGCGAATCCCGAATTTTTAATTCTTTTTCGGTGAAATTCATCCCTCTTCAGTCCATCAGTTCAAAGTCTTTGGATTATTTATAGTATCAAAGACAGGGCTTAATTGAGTATTTCAATGATTTATAAATCTTATGCTTGTGTTGTGGACAGTGAGTTACCTTTCAAGGACTACTTTGCCTACCTGTGGACATTCAGTTCTGACCCTCACAGCAGCAGAAGGCTCTCTAATCCTCTATCTTATCAACACATAGGAAGGGACTACTCCTTACTGATTGCTGTTCAATAGCACATTTTTACAGGCATCTAATATCAGCCTCCTGTGCAAAAAAAAAAAAAAAAAAAAAAGGGAAAGGTGNGCACTCAAAATAGCCCCCCCGTGGAAAAAAAAAAAAAAAAAAAAAAAAAGACCGAGTACGGCTTCTGAAATGGCAGGATGGATGTTGGTGGAAACAAAGCAGTTCATTAGTACAATTCTTCAGAAAATTACAAATGTGCCATTCTGCAGTTATAATAGGAAAGGCTTTGCAATATCTATATTCTAAGCTATAATCTTTTTTATTATAAAGCTGTGCAACCTACAACCTGATCTGCTATCAACCCTACAATATAATTTTAAAAAGTTTACTGGCATCAAATGAAATACCTGTTCAAATCTTAAACATTTATAAACATATTTAAGTATAAATAAGAAAAATATAAGTCAGAAAGTTACTTTTAATGAGGAAGGTTAAATTTAAATCTTCAGAAAAGATCAGATTTATAATATTTTTCTTTCTGCGTAATTTTGTTCCTCTGTTGGTTCCATAAGTAAAGAATTGGGTATAACAGTTTGAATAAAAGATTGACATCAATAACCTCAGCTCTTTACTGAAAAGGATTTATGTTGAAGAAGTATGACCAGTCTTCTTATCATATAAATTTTATGAAAAAAACCACAGGACCAAACAGATGCAGACTGATGGTAGTTAATACTGGTTCACACAAGTCATACTATATGCTTTATTGATAACAAATTCATGTGAATAATGTAATTCCCTTACATGAAGGATTCATGAGCCTGGTATTAACCCTTATATAGAATGTGGTAATTCCTTGTGAGGGTCTCATACACACAGAGTAATACCCCAGCCCTTTGTGGGGTAAACAGTAGTTTGTCTTCATGAATAACAGACTGCTTAAGTGGGAAGGACCTTTTTTATTCTGAGTGACATCTTACTGCATTACATGTCTAATGTTCTTTAATGCTGGTAAATGAAGTTGACATATTTCAATGAATTTATGCAGGTGTTAATTATTTACTAATACTAATAATAAACAGCAAAATTGGTGCCACTAATTGACTCTTTAATATGTTCTTGCCACTTCCCAATCTTAGAGCATTTTAAAAGTTTTTGGTGTAATAAGCCTCACAATACCTCTAATAGTTATGTTAGGAATTTGTCGTTGTCTCTTAATACTAGGAAGGAAAAAGTCAGCACAAGGATATTTAATGATTCATTCAAGAACAAGGTCTTGTTAGTGCTAGATTAGTACCTGTGTCATTCTATTCCAGGATTCTGTTCTCACCACAAAACTGGGTAATTTCCCCAAAGTAGCACATTGTAAGTAAGAGAACATCAAGACAAGGCAAATACAGGTGGTAGAGACTACAGAAACAAACAAGATAAAAAGCATTGAATGAGTCTTACAGGTCCAACAAGGAGTTGACTCAGGGACCTATTCAGAGCAGCAGGACTACCTACTGTGCAAATGAAAGGTCTCTTAAGGTGAAATCATTATTAACAAGCACAGAGAAGCAACAGGACAGAGATGACCAGCTGTTAACAGGGTCACTCATCCAAACCACTGAGGGTCCCAGGCCAGCTTGGCTCCTACACAGAGACAAAATCAGGCACCAGCAAGATGCTTACTCTTTGTCAGCCTAGAGGGTTTCTCTTTGTCACTTTCAACAAGAGCTGGCTGCTCACACATGGGATTTTTATAACACTGAGGGACAAATCAATCACAGCACAAGACCAGTAAATCAGAATCTCCCTTCCCCAGCTGAAGACCATCTCCACACCCGACAGAGTATGCTCTGGTCCTGGCTGCAGCCCTAGCGTACACCTAGCAGGTGTGCCTTGCTCATAGTACTGTGATAAAAAAAAATTAGCAGACTTATCAGGACTCAAGGAGTATTGGAGAGACCAGACAGTATTGGTGGACACACTTTGCCACACTAGAAATAATGGGGACAGGAATGGGGACAGGAATGGACTTTGACATCCCTAACTTCTTTTACTATCAGATTTTCAGGTGTGTATAACTGGATAATCTCTGAACATTTTCCAGACCACCTGGTTAGAGTTTCCTGTGGCAGATTTAGCCCAAGCTGCAGAAAGATGATACTGTGTTGAACTCACATATAAACTGGGTGAAGATAAAAGGTGCAGGATTAATTCTGACCTTTCAAAATGCTGATGTGATTCATTGTACTGTCTTAATATTGTTTAAGAATATGCTCAAATTCTATAAGCATTTTATGACCATGGCTGTGTTAGTATTAATAGAGAACATCCCAATAAATTCATTATGTTCAGCACCTGTGTATATCTTTTCCTAGTCTACATAGTGCAAATAAACCAGATTCACTTAAGCAAAAAAAAAATAGGATCTGACTCTTTTAAGCACCATTATCAGCATGGAACTTTCAACATTGCCTGGAAACAGTGGTTTGGTACTAATTCAATGGGAGCATTGCTACTCACTGAGTCCCCTAAACTACCACCCCCAGTGCTTTCAGATTTCTCTCAAATGAACATCCATCCGGTTCAGTTTGAGAGTGCTGTTAAGAAATCACAGTCTGAGATGCAGGGGACCTACAAGAAAACAGATGCATTTAGCCATAGATAAATAATTTTCCTAGTTATGCCCTCAATAAATGAATAAATGAATAAATAAAAGTAAATAATCCTGCAAGAAACAGTTTTGTGGAAAGATCCATAAATAAACAGAAATGAGTTAAAGGCATTATTTGAGGAGCAAAAAGAAATAGCAGAAGTCAAATTGCAGGGCTGAATTAAGGTAATCATAGTGGAGATTTCAAATATATTTGCGGTTGAGAGCTATGGAAAGCAAGAGAAAAAATTTGACCACTTAGAAATAATAGGAGCAATGCACTGGGAATTGGATGCAGAAGCAGCAAACCTGTAGAAAAGCTTCTTTCTTTTTGCTTCTATCTCTGCTCATCATGAGGAGGCATTTAGCCATGACCAGGGTCAGATCCCACTGTCTGATAGAACAAGCTTTAGAAAATGTGTGGAGAATTAATGCCCAGGGGAAGAAGTCTGAGAGTCTTTAGTCTTACATATCAATGCTTTATCTCAAAATTCACAATGTAAAAATGACAGGACATGCCTAGTGATGAATCTCTCAGTCATTTAAGATGGTAGAAAGTCTCAGAGGCATAGCTCTTTCCCACAGTCCATTTTAGCTGGCTGTGATGAATGTCAAAAGCTCCAGAGAAAGGATCAAGGTATTTTGAGAGAAGTGAATTCATCCCTCGTTTCTTGCACCTGATGGAAGAGGCAGCAGCACAGATAAGTGACCTAGTGCTTATGTACACCTATTTCCAGGCCCATCTGGAAATAATGCTGAGGGATGTCATGCTCCGACACAGATGCGAGAGGGGACCTTGACTGGCTTGAGAGGTGTGCCTGTGCAAACCTTATAGAATTCAGCAAGGCCAAATGCAAGCTCTTGCACATGGGTTTGTGAACACAGTTCACAAACACAGACTGGGTGGAGAATGGATTCAAAGCAACCCTGAGGAGAAGGGTTTGGAGTTGTTGGTGAATAAGAAGCTCAACATGACAGTCAACATGCACCTAAAGCCCAGAAAGCCAATCATATCCTGGATTACATCAAAAGAAGCATGACCAGCAGGTTAAGTGAGGTGATTCTAACCCTCTACTTCACCCTTGTGACACCCCAAATGGACTACTGTGTCCGACTCTAGGGCTTGCAACATGAGGATGTAAATAACAGATTACCCAGAAAGGTTGTGGTGTCTCCCTTACTGGAGATATTCAAGAAGTGTCTGGACACAATCCTGTGCCATGTTCCCTAGGATGACCCTGCTTGAGCAGGGAGGTTGCACCAGGTGACCCCCTGTGGTCCTTTCCAACCTTACCCTTTCTGTGATTCTGTGGACCAGGTGGAGTGAGCCCAGAAGTTGATCAGAGCCTGGAGCCACTCTGTTATGAAGAAAGGCTGAGAGAGCTGTGGTTGTTCAACCTGGAAAAGAGGCTGCCCTGGGTTACCTTATAGCACCTTCCAGTACCTACATGGGGCTACGAGGGACCTGAAAAGGGAAGACAAGGCATGGTGGCTTTAAACTATAGAGGGCAGGTTTACAATAAGTATAAGGAAGACATTCTTTACTGTGAGGGTGGTGACACTCAGGAACAGATTGCCTGGAGAAACTGTGGATGCCTCATACCTGGCAGCATTCAGTATTCAAGGCAAAGTTGGTTGGGTCTTTAAGCAACCTCGTGTAGTGGAAGGTCTCCCTGCCCATGGCATGGAGGTTGGAACCAGATAATCTCCAGGGTCTCTTCCAACCCAAACCATGTTATTATTCTAGGAATGTATAAGAGGTTTCTTGGTTGTGGCATTGTTGCGGTTCGCTGAGACAGCACGGTCCTGCAGGGCAGTCCCGGATCTGGGCTGTGCCGCCCTGCACGGAGGCAGCCCCGCTGAGGCTGCCACTGCTAAAACAGAGGCCAGGTTGCTGCCCTCGGTGGGGACGGCTGGAATGCCTGTCGCTCGGCTCTGGCCAGGATTGTTCCCACGCACACCCGGGGCCAGCCGGCCCCAGAGTGACGGACCTGCAGACAGCCGTGTCCCGCCCATCCTCTCAGTGATTGGCTTGAGTCAGCATTCAGCCCCTGTTTCCTGGATTTTAAAAGTGCTGTGTAAGGCCCGATGCGCGCTCTTTTCCTCCTGTAGGAGTTCACAATAAACCTGGACGGCCGTACTGGAGAGGCCCCTCCGTACCATCTCTTTGTCTCTGTCGTGCTTACACCACGAGGTGGGAGAACGCAGCTCCAGTGCCCTGCACTTACTGCCGCCGTACTCCTGCGAATAGGAGCTGGGGGCAGCGCCAAAGGGTGCTGGTTCCAGTCAACCCGGTGGGCTTTGTGCAGCATTTTAAACCCACTACCTAGCCGTGGCATGGCATCTTCTTAGCTTTTATCTCAGAGGCTACATGGGCACAGTTTCTATTCAGAGTTCTCATGCAGAGAAATTTGTTTCCAATTTTATCTCACTATCTAAGATCCCAGTTTGCTTAGATTTGGGTCACTTAAAACTCACTATATATGTGTGTCTGGATGTGAGGAGATGGACTGGTTGCGGGTAAGACTATGGGTAGTTCAAGTCCTCAAACAAATTGCTTTTTCCTCCATTAAAAACTCAAAAGCCAGCCAGGCTATATCCAGGTATAAAGGTCAGGCTGACATCCCAGTCATGGGACTCAGTCTTCTTTCATCTTGTATCCTGGCCTTTGCCTTCCCCTTACTTCCATTGCATCAGGAGCAGCCATGCCTGGTGTGCAGAATCCCACAGCCAGGGAGGCAGCAGCTCTCCACTTAAAATTGCACAATGTGCTGCGAAAAGTATTATGGGGATTTTAGTAACTTGGCATTTATAAGAAAGGTTAAGAATATAAGAGCAGACTTAACTGGGTCAGGGCAAAAATCAATCTAACATAGTATCTGTGCTCAAACACTGACCAAAAGTAGAAGCCTGGGGAAGAACAAGTAGAGGAATAAAAATATATGCAATTGCTCCCCCTCTACTCTCCTACTCAAACTTTAAGGTCAGCGACTTCCTGACCTAAGACAAATGACATTTCTGCATATTTATTAAGCCTCAGTAGGTTTCTCTTCCAAACATTTTCCCATTTCCGCTTGAAGCTACACAACCATCTTTTGCAAGAAGTGCCAGGACTCCACTGTGTGTTACATGAAACATTTTGCTCATTTTGAGTCTGACTGTCATTAGTGCAATTGATGCCTCTAGCTTTTACTTTGGTGGAGACAGCAAGCAACTTTCCCTTTCTCACTCTCTGTGTCATTTCTCATAGACAGTTATGTATTTCCCTTTCAATGTCTCCTTTCTAGAGTAAAAAGTCCCAGGATAGTCAAGTATTCCTCATGAGGGAGCTGTTTAATGCCTTTGATGATCTTGCTCCAGTGCTCCTACGGGACAAAAGTCATTGAAAAACAGTCTAAACATATAGCTAAATCTTGAATTCATATTGTGGAAAGAAAAAGTTTCTGTGTTCCTCTGTTTTCCTAGTATTTTGTCTGCTTTTTGACTGCCACAATACCCTGAGCTCAGATTTTTGTAGAAGTATCTGTTGAAACGCTCAAGGCCCGAGATACAACTATCAGCATTGTGCCCATCATTTACATGGAAAGTTTGAGAGTGTGGTTCCCTGAATGTGAATGATGACACTTGTCCACAGGAAGCTTCTTCTGCTCAGACATTCATCTGTGTAAGGTTGCTCAGTAAGACTGAGTTATTTGCAAAATAATGGTAGATGAAATTACCAACAAAAGAGAAGTGAAAGACAGCCCACATGAAGACAGTTCCTACATGAGAGTTCTACTGGATTCTTGCTCTGCTCACCTTGTGAGTTAATGTGGATAGAGTATGTCCCCGTGTCTCTGGAGTTTAAATATTAAATAAGAGCTCCTAACTCTGAAGAATAAACTACAGTCATCTTTCCGAGAATCCAATACAGGAAATGGAAGCAAGATGAGTGTTTTCTTTCCATCATTTTCTGGTCTCATTTTCTTCCCATCAGTCACACAGGAAAACTGACACTCCCATGCAGTGCCTTGTGTTTCCATTAGTCCTGGCAAATCCCCTTCTACTGCTCCTATCTTTCACAGTCTTCTCTCTTACTCCTGACAAGTTCGAGAGCAGGGGCAAAGCCTCAGGCAACTCAGCACTATGGAATGTCCTTTTTGCTGGGACCCTGAGCACCCAATGGAAGTTTCACAAGGAGCGCTGTCCTGGCTGTAAACCAAGCACAACTCTCCCTTCCTGTGGTGTGAAGACAGAGCACTGGGATTCTTCAGTCACCTGACCTGCAGGAGAAGGGTGACACCTTGGCTTAATGGCACGGGCCAGCAGCCTGGGCACTGTGACTGATGTGGACTTTTGCTGCCCAAAATGGAGACGATTGCCTGTGACCTTAATGAGCTGCTTCTTTGTACCTTCCCTGGCATGCAGTGTGATAGTTAATGATAAAGGAACAGCAGTGTTTTGTCCTCACATAAAATCGCATTTGTTCACTGCTAGTGGAGACTTTATTTTCTACCTAAGATTTTATTGGGTGTGAATGGATGGCTTTGCATCTCTGGGCATTGCATCCAGGGCACACTGGTGATAATTCAGCACACAGACAGTTTATTCCAGAAAGAAGCACAGAAACTACTCTACCTGGTCTGCTGTCTCATAGGAAAAAGATTTCCATGTTCCCTTCCTCCTGCTTAATTACTTTCAAAGCAGATAATTAAAAATATCAAAGGGAAGTATCACTGTCTCGTTACATTCCTCATTTAAATGAACATAATATGGCAGGAAAATGTTTCAAGCTTGAAAGGAATAGGAAAAGCAGCCTAAAAGTGGACAAGTCCAATGCTTCAATTTTGTAGCAGAGAGAGGACCTAATACTTAATAAATTTTAAAAAATAGCATAAGTAAATGAGTAAAATAATAGATGCATTGAATATATTTCTATATTTTTCCAGTTAAGTGTAACTAAGCTTCCTAATAGCATAAACATTTTTGTTTATGGTTTGCTGTACCTCAAATCAGTCTTGTCCTGATAATTGCTCTTGTTTCAGTAGTGAAGTCATTAAATAACACTTTTGTCAAATTAGGAGTTTAATATAAAAGGAGGTTTATTATCAGCATGCCAGCACTTGTTTCCCAAAAATGAATGCTCGTGTACTTTACTGAAGCAATACACTAGAAGAGCTAATGAGAAAGAGATGGAACAAAAAATTTTATGTAATTGCATGGTGTTTCTGGGAGTGAAACCCAGGTCTCCTGCTGGGTTTTTTGTAGCTGTGTTGTCATCTTTTCCCATTTTTAAAATAGTGATATCATTGCTGAAACACTAGTAATGAAAGGAACTATTTGTAGGACTGACATGTGCTTAATGCTCATGGAGCAGTTCCACTGGTGTCACCATGACACCACAAGTGGTGAGCTAAACATAAGATCTTTTCAAGGACTAAAATATATAGATTTTTGTCAACAGTCTTTTAAATATATTCAATGCTTTAAATCTGCAGTGTTTATTGACAAGAGTCAGCTTTCCTGTTAGAATATAACAATGAAGCATTCATACACCTTAACAGCACAGTGACACAGTGATGAAAACCAAGGGTAGATATCTAACTAATACACACTGGTCTAAAGAAAGCAACAAAAACAACCACTCAGCACAAGAGTCTTAGGCTGGGAAGTAGCATGAAAAAAACCATAGAAAAAATGGCCAGTTTTTACAGCCCACTTAATTCACCTCTGTCAAAGATGGAGAGAAGCCAAAAAGTTTGAAGAAAATTTTAGATTTGGCTACAAGATATATTTTACTGGTTTTATGATAATATCACTTCACCTCCCCAATGAAACAGCTTGTACCCAAAGTGCTTGCAATCTATGCAATGTTTTGGAAATAATTGCAAACGTTTCTATGCTCTAGTTTGAAGATGGCTTGTTAGGATTTAAATGTCACAATCCCAGTAAGGCCAAATCATGCTGGAACAGGAAAAGTAAACAGTCGAGTCTCTCAGCCTCCTTTAACTGCTTGAGAAGACAGCCAGAGGAAAAGACATGACAGGAGAAATGGCAAAAACTAAATTAGACTCTTAAAATCCTATTTCAGGTTTAATGATCAAGGGTGTTAACTCGAGGATTTATACCTGTAATTTTGAAACTGATGTCTGTAATTAACTAATGATTTTACAGAACTTGTATATTCTCTTAGGAAAGTGTAAACTCCACAAGTTTTGTGGTTGTAAGAAGCTGCACAACAACTGCCTACAGAAGATAATTGCAAGGACAAAGGTAAGACTTGGACTGTCCTACTGACAAAGCACTTATTGACACTGATTAAGCTAAACCAGAATTATTTATAGCCACTGGCAATAGGGTTCAGGTAACTTTCCTCTGATGCGTGGATTTTTAGGTATTGGATTAATTATACCACAGACATGAGGATACATGTGATAACTATATGCAGAGCTAGCTCAATTTCAATACAAGTTCAGGCAGAACACAGGAATAGGGCTGTATTATTGACTCAAGCTGCACTAAGAGAGATTCAATTGAACGTCAAGAAGAATTTCTCCATAAAAAGGGTTATTAAACATTTGAACAGACTGCCCAGACATGTGGTAAAGTCACCATCTCTGGACGTGTTCAAAAAACATCTGGGCATGGCACTTAGTGCCATGGTCTAGTTGATGAGGTGGTGATCATTCATAGGTAGGACAATCAGTGATTTTCTTTTAATTTTTTTCCCAGTATAGATATTGCATGGATGGCAGTACTCTCCACTTTTCAGAGCTCATCTGCCAATATTTAGGTGCAATGCTGCACAAATGCCTAGGATTACAGGGTCAGTTACTGCGGTTGATATAACCCTTCCAGGAGGGGGAGTACTGGGAGTTAAGATGCAGAAATGGGTCCGCTCTTGGAAAGCTGCTTAAATCTGGAAGGGAAAACAAGAAAACAAATTGACAAAGTCCTGCATAGAGCAAATAACCGTACAGAAGTACTGTCACACTGCACTGCAGTAATGGGTGCCATAGTATTTACTGATTTGGCATGAAAAAAGAGTGTCAGGAGTATTTTTTTTTAAGTGAAACCAAATACAGATTAATTAAGATCCAGGGGGCTTGTCCTTCCTAGTGTTGTTTGCTGCTGTTACCCTTGGCAGATTCTTCCCACATCAAGGCTGAGTGTGAACTCCAAAAATGAGAAAAGAAACCACACAATACGTTCATCGCCAAGCACACACCAATGTGGACAGAAAGTAGATGCTTTTAGTAACAGCAGCCACACAAGCACACATAGCACTTGAATCAACCACAGCCTCATCTTGTTCCTCCTTGCCAGCTCACTGGGACTGCGCTTTCCAAATGGGTATGCAGACATGCCAGCTTTCTTGATTTAGAGACACACAAACCAGACATTAAGTCCATTGACAGTCCCACCTGTTTATCCCAGCTCCAGTCTTGGGTTTTTCAGTTTCTGGTCTCCAAATCACTGGCTAATTCAACTTGAAGTTTGGTAGCAAATCACATAGATATTGCCTTATACATATCCAGAAAATGAAACAAAGTCAACAAAATAGAGTTTAAGAAGACAACTGTACAGATTGCTGTGATCAGGTAAGTGCATTGACTGGTATCTTGTTTACTCATGCCCAGTCACATTTATCACTCTTCCTCTCCTTTTGTCCACATACTGATCATAGAGAAGAAAAGGCTGGAATTGACTGTGATAAAGACAAAATTAATTATGAAGGTCCTCAATAGCTTTTGTGAGTTATATTTTAAGCCATTAAGTATTACTGAAGAAAAATGGACAGGATATTATGCACAGTTCATTAGAAATTATTGCTGTCTGAAGTAAACTAGGATGGACTGTCCTAGACAATGCTGATTTTTTTTTCTGCCATGTAAGGCTCAACAAGACCATTAATTAAGGTAAGTCAGGGTATGTATGGAACTAGTTGAATATTCTTTTGAAAAGAAAATAAGTCTACTTTGAATTTCCAGAACCTGGCAAAACCAGTAAATTGTCAATATTAATAGCACTGTCAAGTCACCATAGAAAGAATTACAGAGATAAAGGTGATGGAGGCAGAACTATTATTACTTGCTGTGAAGCTTTACTCCTGAACAGAAAAAGAGGTGGTTTGGCCGCAGTAGGAGCTCATGTGACAGCTCATATGACAACAGCAACAGTTTAAAACGGAGGAGGGATAATTTGTCTTGTTGAGATATATGTGTTGTTGCTTTTGTTGGACACACAGACTATATCACAAAGATGTCCACAGGAGCTCACAAGAGCTGAAACAGTTTTTTACCTTCCATCAATTTCATTTTATAAGATTAGGAAACTTTTTGCCAGAAGTTCTTCTTCCTGTTCTACTCTTAGACATTAAATGTTTCTTGGAACCACACAAGAACATGAATGATCATATTGCATAAGGCAAAATACTGCCAATATTTTTATCACTTGTGTTCGAAGCATATCAAGCATACTAATTAAGACACTCTACAGAGAAGCTATAAAACAACCCAATGCATTTACAATCTGGCTTATTATAGCATATAGTGGTCAACCAGATAATAAACAAGGAAAGATCAATTGTAGCTGTTGGGAGTATTGAATAAGGCTTATGTTCAGGCTTGGATAAAGTTCTGGGACACTGACATTTTTCCAGGAATTCATTAGGCTGAGTTCCATGTCAGTCGAGGCTAAGTCAGTTGAGCAGCTTCACTGAAATCAGCTCTCAGCAGCAAATGGAGCTAGGGAATATAATGAACCTTTAGCTCAGGTGTGCCTCTAACTGCTGGGTCTGGGAATGCAGCAAGAAATCAGATAGTGCTGCAGGAAAGCAGGCTGCCAGTAAGTAGTGCTTTTAGTAATATTTTTTCTGCGCAATCTTCTGGTCACAAGTGGTGCAGTGATGTTTCTGTGTTTGTGTCTTGTGCTATAGGTATAGCTGAGGACAGGTGGCTGGGACTTATGAAGTAGCTGGTATTGTCTGCCTATGCCTAGGCACTGTGTTTAGCTAGAGAAGTGCTACAAGCTCCCAGCAATAGAGGAACATGATTACATTTTCTTGGAAATTCTAAACAATTTTTAGATAGATTAATTAGCTCGCTAACAGGAGGTGAAGAGCATTATCCTTTACAGCTGAACATATGACACTGACTTGTAAATTGCAAATTTTGCCTTTTTAAGGAAACAAGACTTAATGTACTAAATGTGAGCTCAGTTCCCTTATGTGACTTAAACTCACTAGGGAATAGTGAGTAAGTATGGTGGGGAGTAGGCTCAAGACATTGAAATGAATTTTTAAATAAAATAAATTTTGTGGGGGCTTTTTCAGTTCCACAATCCAGGTGGAAGAGATATCATTCATGCTGCTAATTCCCATAGCATGTCACACACACACGTAGGAGTGTTCCTAAAAGAGTTGGCACCTGGCACACAAGAATCCCATGCAGTGTAGCAGTTTGAAAAAGCCCAAGCTTTGTTTGCCCCTGGGCTCCTAGGATGAATTATGTGCCTGTTCAGTGAACAATTGCTGGAAACTGAGCTGGAATAACTTTGGGTTTTACGAGGGAGTAAGGTAGGGAGACATTTTTTCCAGGTCAGTTCATACTAAAACTTTCTATTTTAGCTTTTTCTTGGAGTTTAAGATTTGCCTAATAAAAATGCATGCAGGGAGGAGGACGGTGGCTAGTTGACTCTACTCTCTTTTGGTAGCCAAACAAATAATTGTCCCTAGTCCTCTTCCCAAAGTAAGCTAGCAGGAGGCCAAATTTTTCTTAAAATAGCTACACCTTTAGAGATTTACCTTAGTTATAAGTGAAGGTAAGAGAGTTAATACCTTTGAGGAAGAAGTAGAGGAGTAGAAAAACATGTTTTCATCTAGAAGGTGATCTGACTAATGAGTTACTCACTCTGTTCCTCACTTTCCTACACCTAAGTGCACTTTCTTTATGCCTTACCCACCAGGCTGCTAAAGGTTAGCTGCAGATCTTCAATGGAAACTTGCAGTTATGATGATTTCCTATATTATTTCTAAATGAATTGTGTTTCAAAATTGTTCGCCAACAGTATTAGAATTTGTCGGTGTTCTCCCTCTTCTCTGGTCAAACTCCTTGCAGAATATAATTGTAAGCAATTTCACCCACATGTTATTCCAACTACGAGGGAATAATCTGTTCACTTTCCCAATTAGTCCAGTGGAAACACTGTTAGTGTCTCTGAACACAAGTTTTTTCTCTCTTATTATGCTGAATAAGAGCAGCAAGATTAAAGGAAGAAGAATGTAAAGATGGAAGAATTATGCTGTGTGCTTGAAATGAGGTAATTTCTGATCCCAGTCACAAGAAGACAGTGATCTGTGAGTGTTTAGAGACATATATTTTAAGAGCAATTTTGAACAGGGGTGGTTCTTGCAGTGAGACAAAGCAATGGATGAGAGCACAATCTCTGGCTGATACTAATCAGGAGGAATGCCAGTATGGGACATTGCAGACAAGTGTAGCTTGCAGCATGGAAGAGAGTTGTGTCTGGAGTTACTCATTCTGAGAGCAACTGTATGAAATGTTCCAGGTATGAGCCAAGGGCAAAGGGGAGGCTGAAAGTTAAGGAGTTAAAATATTACTCTCTTTTGAAATATGGCTGTGAAAACAACACCTTCTTATCCAACATTTTGCCACTTGTTGGGCTTGCACAGAGTAATTGATGTTTGTTCTGGAGGTCATCTGGTGTAGCCTTCCCTGCTCAAATAGGGCTACCTGCAGCACACTGCCCAGGACCATGTCCAGATGGCTTAAGAACATCTCCAGGGATGGAGTCTCTGTGACCTTTCTGGGCAACCTGTACTAATACTTTGTCACCTTTACAGTGAAATTGTTTCCTGATGTTCAGAACAAGCCTCCTGTGTTTCACTTTGTGCCCATTGTTTTTCTGACACCACTGGAAAAAAAAATCTGGTTCTTTTATTTAGTCTGCTTTGACTTCACTAGTAAAATTTGAGACAGATGTCCAGAAGGTAAATTATCCGAGATATCAAGATATTCAGTGGGATTATCTTGAAATCCTTTGTGCAAGACAAGACACTTCCTCTACATGGTAAGCAGTCCAGAGGGAAGGCTTCACCATCTTACTTCAGTACCCAGTACTTCAGCACTAATATTAAGGGATAAGGGTTATAATCTCTTCAAAATATCACCATTAAGAAATACATTATTATTGTCTGGCTTCTTGGAGACATGTCATGTCCTAATGAGCTTATTCTCTCTCATACTCAAAGTGAACTCTCAGTAAACCATCTGAACACACCCTGTGCTGCTTGTCCACACCAACCAATGCATGTCAAAGTTGGTTTTTTTTTAAAATCTTTGACTGCTCTCACAGTGAGTTTTTTACATTGCTTTTTATTTTAAAGATACACTTTGAGGTTCGCTTTGCATTTTAAATATGCACTTTGAGGTTTGAAGCACTCTCTGCATGTCTGGGGACTGGATTCTGTTTGGCTTTTGCTTCTGCTGTTATATCCAGCCTCATTTCTGCCTGCTCCTTGTTCAGAGTGTCTAGGACCTGGCATGTCTCATCACTGGCTTATGCTTGGTGTTTGTTTCAGGCAAGATCTGTTTTTTGTCAAATTCACTGTGTGCCATTAGCCATGGTGAAATGCCAAGGTCGAGCCTCTCCTCTTCCCATATATTTTATCTATCATGTAATCCTCCTTTGAGAAAGCACTATTACACTGATTAAGGGGTTATACAGTGCTCATAAATCTTCCACTTCTCTGTTTGCACTTGATAAATTGGGCTTGGCCATCGTTGGAGGGGCAGATGGACTGTCAAGTGCAAAACACCCATCCTGAAGGCAGCATCTAAGGCATGGAGTTGAAGGTGGCCAAAATAATAATTTATGCAAAATAACCTTCTTGGATGCATCACCTCTTGTAGCTACTCCTACAATGCCGCCAGTTTTCTTAACTGTAACTAGCACTGTGTATCTCACTAAATCAAGCTCCAGACAAGGCAGCCTGCTGGGGACTGGAGGGAACCTCTAATGTATCTTTCCCTGGCAGCTCTGTGAGCATTCCAGCCAGGCTGAAAATAGACCAGCAGACTTTCTTATTGTTGAATGCATGCATATCAAATAAAATCTGTCTGCTAGTCCTGCAAGAGGACAATTCAGTCTTATGCATCCTTTTCTTTTTAGACCCTGGTAAGCATGACTTCAGGCACAGCAAACAGCTTCAATGTTATTCCCACAGACAGAAAATTGAACATCACAGAATATTGGGAGTGACGTGAAAGGTTTTTCTATGATCCTTTCTTGTGATTTACAAGCTTCCTGATTGTTTAGCAGGTAAAAGAAATACAGTCTTGTTCCCAGACTCTTCCTGGAACTCATTTTTATTAAGTGAAAGTGATAATTTTCAGGAAAACCTGCAAGATCTTTTCTCTTCCCCTCCTTTTGCAACAGTATAGGTAAGATGTTAGAACCTCCACAAAATATCTCAGGCCAAATAAATTATTCTTTTATATTTAGTGACTTGCCGTCTCCAAGTCTTTTTATTCTGTCTAGTTCTAGGATTCATGCATGCTGAAAGCTTTCTGGAAGGGAGTGTTCAGTTTTTTTCCATTGTCTTCTACTAAGCCTCAGTATCATTCCTTTCCTCACTTTCTGGACTACAGGTTCGAAAGTATCCCATGTTCCCTTCATCATAGAGCAAATATTCTGGGGTTTCTGTCAACTGCACCTGGTCAGGGTGATATCAATTAATATTGCAACAGATTAGTTTCTAGCTTTGCTTGCAGTTTTCTGTGTGAAGCATCTCTATTGCATCTTGCAAGAACAGAAATTCTCTCTGTAATAGAAAAAGGATAGCAATAGAACAAGAAAAAGTCATCTTTCTGGCCAATATCAATATCTGATCTAGGTTCCATTGACTGGGCTGTTTGTTCATGTGCATCTCCATTGGGGAAAAAAAATATGACTCATGGCAGGATAAAGGCAGTGATATTAAGAATGCATGTCCAGTATGATGCTTAGTATGGTTGCAGCAGGAATGCTCTCTTCAGTAGTGTGCTTGGGAGGAGAGTTTTGATTTTACAGTTCAAACATGAGAATAAGACTTTCTGAAACAGAATTTCAGATTGTGATGAACAGAAAACAGTTGCATGCAGCTTTGCGGTTAGTTCAATTTCAACTAAACCAGTATTTCATATATGGTATTTGGTTTCTTGTTGAACACAGATGGTTTTTCACATGAAGGTGTTTTACAGCACAATCTCATGTCAATATGATGCCAATTAAGAGCTGTACTTGTATAGAATCTCCTCAGAGTCTAGATGAAATCAGGTTTATGAGGACAGCTTTTAAGTGAAGTTGAGATTTCAGCGGATTGAGTTTGGGTGCTCATTTTACAACCAAAAGAAAGACTAAGTTATTGTTATAGTTTAATACACCAGAATATTTATTAGCAGCTTGCTAGACTATGCCACTATATACGAAGACTCAAGAGAAATCTCTGTCTGGTGATGTATGGAGGTAAGGTGTATATTCAGGATGTAAGGTGTATGTTCAGGATGTATATATATAAACAGGTAATGCCGTAATAGTTGAATATTCCAGTCTATGCTAAACCACATTGTCTTCCTGTATGGAGAAATTGACTGCTTCTCCTACTTAGGCAGTTCCTTCAATATTTATATGTACTTCTGTCACAGCCTTTCCTCAATTTGTGCAGTAGTCTAACAATGGATATAAATCATCTGAACTTTGCAGATGTCTTTCAATTTTTATTAGTTAGAATGGAAAAAAATGAGGCAGACATGAGTGATGATACGCAGTGTTCCCTCTGGTGATCTACTTTTGTTTCTCCAACCCTATAAGATCACTGATGTGTCTGGCATTCCCCAAAGGAGTGATTTCTGAAAAAAACTTGCAGAATTTCTGGATTTGCTTGTCCAAATTCTTCCCTTGTACAGCCATCTGACAATCTGTACCTCAAGAGAGATCCTCCTGTTTAATGGAGCTCTACAACCCTGTATTCTCACTTCTGGAGTCATGCTGAGCCCTGCATGTTGCCATTAGCAAAGTCAGAATAGGAAGTGTTAAAATAGCTAAGAGATAGTCAATGTTTTTCAGGGGTGAAAGGATCATGCATGCTTATGTGCTGTTAAACTCTTTTGATAAACCAAAATGCACTGTGCAAAACTCTACTTTGAGAGTCATTCTTCCAAAAGAAAACCTGAGAACAAAGCATAATCCTATCTCAAGGGAAATGCTGTGCTTCTGGTCTTTGTTTAGGCTTGCTTGGTGTTTGCACTGAAAGTAAAGGAAGAATCAGTGCGTGCAGTTCTGAGTTGGCTTGCTGTGTTAATACCTGCAGTAGTGACTAATGTCTGTTGTCACATATTCCCACAAGGAATAACATCCCAGACAGTGAACTCCGAGAAAGCGCCAGGAAGCTTTTGGCATTCCTGTTCAAACACTTTGGCATTTTCTGTACTAACAGTGAATGCAGCATCCCTATATTTCAATTCTTTTCAGTTTGGAAAAAGTTAAACGGGCCCAGAAGAGCTGACTGTTTCCAGATTTGTACTTTGTACCCAAGAACTATAACTCCATTGACATTTGAGATTGTTTTTAACACATCTGTCAGCATGTTCAGCTGAGATGGCTGTTAACTGGATATATTCAAGACACTATTACTGATCCATTTCTTGAGAGTTGAATCAAGTTCCAAAGGTGAAAGAAAATAACTGGTGTTTTCCCCTCAGTTCACATAGGCTGCTGAGTCAATTGTCAGGTAGAAAACTTCTGCACTTCCCTCCCTAGAAATTTACACCCCATTTTATGATTTAGTTTTCAAATTTTCCTCACATTAAAATTGTGTTATCTGAGGAAAATGTGTGATGGTGTCTTCTATATGTGTGATGGTATCTTCTAATTCAAGCATGTGTCCTGCCTCCATCCCATGCTTCTTTTGTAGAAACTATCTGGGAACCCTCTATTCTTCATGTATTGCTAGCATCTTCACTGTATCAAACACTGTTGCCTCAGGCTATAGAAACTGGTCAGATACAGAGGATGCCAAGCAGGTGATTGGAATGGTTCTCCCTTAATTTAGCTCTGTGGTTCCTAACAAAGCTAGCTGATCCACAGAACAGCATGTGTGCAGGAGGGTGTGCAAGATAGATTAATTCCTAGGGATGAATATGAGTGCTGTAGTACAAGGCTTTTTCTTTAATTAGCAACACTTAAAGAGACTTCCTAAGCCTTTGAAGCACACTTATCATATCAAATTTGACTTATTATTTTATATGACTATTATTCCAGAATATTAAAATGCTTTGTTATATTTCAAAGTTCTGCACGTGGATCAGGGCAATCCTAAGCATGAATACAGTCTTGGTGGAGAATGGATGGAGAGTAGCCCTGAGGATGAATACTTGCATGTGTTGGCTGATGAGAAGCTCAGCATGACCCATAAATGTGCACTTGCAGCACAGCAAACCAACCATATCAAACCAAGGGACTGCATCAAAAGCTGTGTGATGAGCAGGTCAAGGAAGGTGATTTTGCCCCTCTATTCTGCCCTTGTGAGACCCCACCTAAAGTATTGCATCCTACATAAGGAGGACATAGACCTTTCTTAGTGGGTATGGAGAAGGGCCACAAAGATGACCAGACAGCTGGAGCACCTCTGCTAGAAAGATGGCTGAGAGAACATGGACTCTTCTGCATGGAGAAGAGAAGACTCCAGGGAGTCCTTATAGCACCTTCCAGTACCCATAGGGGACTACAAGACAAATGGAGAGGGACTCTACAAGAGCATGTAGTGTTAGAATAAGGGGTAATGGCTTTAAATTGAAAGAGTGTAAGTTTAAATTAGATATTAGTGGAACAGGTTGCTTAGAGAAATTCTGGATGCACCATCCCTGGCAGTGTTCAAGGCTTGTTTGGATGGGGCTTTGACCAATGTGGTCTAGTGGAAGGTGTCCCTGCCTCTGGCAAGGGGGTCGAAACTAGATGACCTTAAGGTCTCTTCCATACCAAACCATTCAATGGTTCTACAATATTTTTCTTAATCCAAGGAGGCTCATTTATAAGCTCAGTTTGAGGATAGGATAGTCCCTGAACTTTGTTTTTGAAACAAAATTACCTTGGAGCACTGCTTTCTGATCCTCTCATCTTACTATGACAAAGCTTAAGTGAGCCTAAGGTTGTCCTCAGGTCTCCTGGGATGGATACAGAAGAGAGATGGATGACTTTTCTGTTAAAAAAGAGGTAAAATCATGCTGGTCCACTGCTGTTGTACTCCTTTAAAAGGATAAGAGTGTTGGGAATAAATTTAGGACATAATACTAGGATATAAATTCAAATAAATTTATCTCATCTTATTTGCAAGATCTTGTTATTAATTTCAGCTGGAGAAAAATTTTCCTCTTTCCCCCCAAAGGACTTATTTCAAAACATTTATACAGCCCTGTAACATTTACACAGTGCTCTACACTGCTGACATGCTTCTTTCCTGGGTGAGTGGAGACAAGAGAAATACATGGATGATGAGCTATTACTGATAAAAAGGAAAGAGAAAAATGAAGCAGAAGGATTAAAAAGGAGTACCAGGCTATGAGCAAACCAGGGCTAAACCTGGAGGGAAGTTATTGCAGAACACAAGAGAGGAAAGTTAAATTATTTGTGTGTGCCAATACTTTGGGAAAGTATGAGAAAGCAGAACAACAAAGCAGAATAAACAGGGGGAAGAACAGATGTCTAATTAACCTAATTTTGTTCAGAGTGAAATAATTCCTAAATGTTCCTGTAGAAGTGTGAGCCATTTGTCAGGAAGCACTGCTGGTTAAATTAATGTAGCAGTGACACTATGTTTAGAGACAATAGAGGCCCAGTTATCATTTCACATCCACCCACCTAAATCAGAATTTCATGCTATGGTAAAAACCATGCAAGGAATGATAGCAATCCCCAGGTCTGTGCTTCATAGAAAATACTTCCACCCTGCAAGGATTAAAAGTATGGTGTCTGTTGTATACAGACTCAGAGTGCAGAAGGAAAATATCCCCAATCTTGTAACCTCTCTGCTGCTACACACAAAACTACAAAAGTATTTCCAGCTTAGACTTGATCAGAAGCCCTGTTCTATTAAAAGTGATGTTATGGTTCAGTGTAAGGAATTTCTAGAAATTCCTACCTTATATATGTAAATTTCACACATTTACAATATATAGCACAGTTTGGAAATGATGATGGAGGTTTTCTGGCCATTTTCATATGCAAAATTCAACCTAAATTCTGAATACTCACCTCCATTAAAAGCTTTCTCAGTATCACATAATACTGCCAACATACATGGGCTGATGATATAGTTAAAACTTCGGTGTTAAGGTGGATTGCAAAGGATGTACTTGCATCACAGGTCCATGGGAACAGCATTAAAAAAGTTGGTTGTATTAATGCAGTTGGCTGTCTGCCATTTGTGACCTGGATTTTGTTGTGTTGAGTTCCTTGCATGAAAACTCTTTTGCTCCGTGCTTCTTTACACGTTGTGTCAGTTAGGTTAGTAAACCCCAGGGTACTAGAATTCCCAAAGTCTTCATGGTGCTCCAGATGGAGATTTAACTTCCCTTTTTCACAGAGCAAGACAATCTGTACATGTTGTTACATCAGGATTTGTGGAAAGTTAGGCAAAGCATTCAATCTTTCTCCTTCAAGGTTATTGTCTCCAAAGGTTATTTTCTCATTTTGAGAACTTCCAAAAATGTTAGGAGTCTCTTCTGGATTTTGTTACTTTGGCTCAGAGTTTCTACTTAAAAGAAAGTGGAAAAAATTGTTAAATTATTGAAGTGGATGTGTCTATTGGTTTGAGACTTGGGGAAAATAATAATTTCTATACATAACTTCAGCTCCCCCTTCTCTCTCCTCTGTCCCCCAAGAATAGCTATAATATAAAACCAGAAAGCTATTTTCTGAAGACCTGGGACAGATTTACTATTGAAGCCAGTGAAGTTGTTCCCAGGTGGATCTAAGATTCATGATTCTAGTGTAGAAAAAGCATTGGAGAACTTTAATAAAGCTCCAGTTACCTAAAACCCTACAGAGCCAGACTCGGGAGTTTCAAAGTAGCACATCACCTACATGAAGAGGTGATATTTAGTAACAAGAAGATGGGACTAAATAAACTTCTCAGTGGAAAAGGACCTGGGGGTTCTGGTCTACAGTGGCTAAACACGAGCCAGCATGTGCCCAGGTGGCCAAGAAGGCCAATGGAATCCTGGCCTGCACCAAAAATAGTGTGGCCAGCAGGACAAGGACAGTGAAGCATACACCTGTACCCTGGCACTGGTGAGGGCACACCTTGAATCCTGTATCCAGTTCTGGGCCCCTCACTATGAGAAAGACATTAATGTGCTGAAGTGTGTCTAGAGAAAGACAATGGAGCTGCTGAAAGGTTTGGAACCCAAGTATTACAAGGAGTGGATGAGGGATCTGGTGTTATTTAGCATTGAGAAAAGGAAACTGACAGGAGACCTTAATGCTCCTTGCAACTACCTAAAAGGAGATTGTGATAAGTGGGGGTCATCTTCTTCTCCCAAGCATGTAGTGGTAGGACAAGGGCAAATGTCCTCAAGTTGTGCCACTGGAGTTCAGGTTGGATATTAGGAAAAATTTATTCATTGAATGAGTGGTTAAGCATTGGAACAGCTGCCCCAGGGAAGAGGAGGATTTGCCATCCTTGGAAATGTTCAAAAAATGAATAGAAATGTCACTTTGTGATATGGCTTAGTGAGCCATATTTCATTGAAGGTTTGACTTAATGGTCTTGGAGGTCTTTCAATGGTTCTACAACCATTTTTTTTTCTCCTAAGAATACTCAAATTTCAAATGAATGATTTTTTTTAAATTGTTTATTCTTTCTTATAAAGGACCTTGAAAGGTCCAGCATTACAAAGAGGTGAAAGCTAAACACATCTGTATGATATGTTGGCTGGGTAGGATTATTTGAGATCAGAGACATTTGCAGGTGCAGGATGGTCAAGGACAAAACTCTCCTTATAATTTTGGTTGAGATGACAACAGGATGTGTGGCCATTCCCATATGTGTACGAGACTTGCATTTCCTGCTTCCCTCTTGCCTTGCCTAAGCAGGTGTAAGTTTTTGGGAGATGCCATGCAGAGTACTTGCTCAAGAACTGCCACCCCTCCTTATTTACAGTTATGAGGCTAAGCATAGGGCACCAAATAACAACTGGAGAAGGTGTATGCCTACATTCATAACAGGTAAACCTTGTTTACATCTTTAAAACTACAGATAGTGAGGGGATGGGAAATAACCCTTTTTTTGCCTCTAAAGGAAGATGTGCAACAACACTACAACTCAGTTCATTGCACCTATCCTAAAGCAAGGATAGATGTGATTTGGTATTGTAATTTCAGAAAGCATAAAGTAATCATTTACACCCCTGGGCACTACTATATCTTTCTAGTCCTCTTGCTGTCTGAGCCACATTAAACAAAGTATCAAATAAAATTCATGATGTGACTGAACTGCCTCCCTCTATCTTAGGTGTTGAAATGAAAGGCCTCCATGTCAGGATCCAAAATGTGCTAAGGAGGGAGTGAATTTATGGAAAGAATATCTGCCTCATTAGGGATGATTAATGTGAAGGAAGAGCTCATTTATCTGGAAGGCAGAGTGTTGGAGCAGAGACTGTGGGCAGGACAGGAAAATATTTGTCTGGAGCAAAAGTTGTCGTTGCAGAAGGAAAAGGGGAGGAAAAAAAAAACTTTCATGCTTAGCAAAGATCCAGGAACACCAGGTGCCATTCTGCCTTCTGCAGAATTGTCTTTTAAAAAAAAAGATAACATTGCTTCACTAAAGGTCTTAGAGTCTTGTTACACTTTTAACCTTCATCTCTAGCTGAATAAATACAAATCACCTCCCCTCTCTGCCAGAGATGATAGGTGAAATAGACATTCTGACCACACTGCCTCTTTGTGTTGCTTTGCCCTTGCTTACAACTGCCCAGTTTGCCAGAGAGCCTGCAGTATGTACTGCTAGCTGACAGGGTTTGGCAGTCCCCTGGCTGTTGGAAATAAAATACAGAAGAGGGAATGACAGTCTGCTCTGTATATCTGGGTTCATCTAATGTCCCTGATGTTTAGGAACCAATAAATTAGCAGATGTGGTTGAAAAAGAATGCTATGTCCTAGCGATTCCTTGCTTGTTATTTCTAATAAAATATTCTTGGGGCTATCTGAAAAAATGCCCTCCATGTATCCCGGAGTATAACAGTTCAGTGATTATTCTAACTTTTATTTTTGTAACTCTGAATGATCTCTGAATGCTCAGCAGTGCATGAACCATGAGGAGGAATCCAAGAGCTATGTCCAGGACACTTGGTCTCTGCTATCTTTCTTCACTGTGCTGCTGAGTTGCTGATGCGTCTTTTTAAATGAGTGCTTCTCATGAAAGCCATTGGCTTCTTGATCAAAAGCACAATAATATCTTTTTACCAGAGTGGCTCATGATTGAAAGAAGCCACCCCATTGAAACTGAAGATTGAATAGTTTAGGCCAAGGAATTTCAATAATCTAGGGAATTTTCAAAGGAGAATAGAACTAAGCTGTATTAGTGTGGCTCAAAAAGTCTTATATTGAGGGGTATATAACTGAAATGAGTCAAATGTCAGTGTTGTCTTGGGCATCTGTTAACTTTGTCTACATCCATTCCTGGGCAGGTTTTTGCACAAGCACAGTTTTGATGAAGTGCCCAGGAATCTAGTATCCAGAGGCAATTCAGTCAGATTCAGCTTAAGGTTTGCAGTGAATCTGGAGAGGCCATTCAAGAAATGAATCTTATCTCATCTGTTCAAGTTATTTTTAGGAAAAATAAATCAGGGTCACTGTGTGGGAGGAATTTGTGGTGTTGCTGGGATGCAAAACTTTTGCTAGTATCTGTCATGTGTTACCACCTCTTATCTGGAAGGAATCAAAACCAATAACTCGGGAAAAAAAAATAAAGGAGCATTTTACAATGAAAAAAGCATGGTTAGTGAGACTTTTTTTGGAATGGACTTTTTTTAAAATTAGAAAATTTTCATACCAATATTTTGAAATGAAAAATAACAATAGCTAATTATTTTACAAAAATTGTGATGCAAATATATAAAGTCACCATTCAAAACTTAAACCATACAATGCTTTACTGGGAAAAAACATAAAGTAGTTTTGACCTGCTAATGTGGGTCATAAATGCCTGTCCTGTTCGGTTTGTTTTTCACTAACACTGTATTACAGGTAGAGCAATCTTATATGTGACAGAGGACTGGTAGAACAGAGAGGTGTGTTGAGGAGGCTTGAGGTCATCAGGATAAAAGAAAATTTGCCTGAGCAGCTCAAAGATAGATATCTGAGGCCAAAGGCTTCCAAATGGTTGTAAATTTGTGTCTGAATATATCAGGTAAATATTAAGAAGATGCAGAAGAATGCTTCTAAAGTGTCTCAAGGAGCCGTTCATAAGAGTTTGTAGTTGTTGGATTGGCTCTGACCCTGTGTTTTCCTCGGATGATGTCTCCAGTTGTGCAGGGTTTCTCCTTTCAGGGAGATTTGACAATGTGTCTGACTTTGGCTGGGGAGCACTGTCTATAAAGGCTCTGCTTCCACTTCATTCAGTTTCTAGTTGCTACCTAAGATATCACGATTCAGTCATGGGCAGCTGTGTGCTGGGCTTTCTGGGCATGTTAAGATGCCAAACTTTTTCTGTGGCTGTGTAAACTGTTCCATACAGACAGCTATCAGTGTGAAAGGAAATAACATTGAGGTGCAAGCAAGTGAGGACAAAGCCTGTAAGTTTAATAAAATCATGCTTATACTGCAACATTCTGCAAGCTTTTAAACTCATGTTGGAAGACATTTGTTGTTTTCCCTGGTCTCTGTGATCAGTTGCAGATTTTCAGTAAGTGGAGTGTAGCATCCAGGTGTTCTCATGTATCTTCTCTGATGCTGGACAGCACTGAGAATTTTGGGAGAATTCCCAAAAGCTATGTAGATGTGATATAATCTTGTGCTTTCCTGAATGTTTGGACACCAACTTAAGCCTGAAAGCAACAGATTTCATCCTTTGCAATTGCCTTTACCTTCTTCCTTCCACGTTTCCTTTAAAAATCAGCTGTTATAATCCTGGGCAATTTTTTTATACTAAATTTCCCCTTTGAATCCAATGTGAATCTTGTCATGTTGGAGCGAGCTCCCCAGTCTGATTTCACATTGCGTGAGTGATGCTCCTTTCTCTTTTTCCACCTTTCAACTTCCTTTGTTCAAACCCTGTGAGACAGGGAGACTTGATGCTCCCAAACCTTTTTCTTCAGTGAGTGCCCTGTGCTATAAATGCTTTCCTTTTTTTTTTACTTGTTTCCCAGTCCAAGTATTTTCTATTGTTACTGGATGATAATTTTTGAGGGTTTTTTTCCTAAGCAGTTGCTCATTTTGATCACCATTCTGAGTTCCTTCTAGTTCAGAGATATCTTATTTGGATGACATGGCCATTACACACTGTACTCCAGGGAAGGCTGTGCTATTACTTGCTGTTCTAAATTCCTTGTCTAACAGAGACTTAATAGCCTATAGAAGATAAACAAAGGAGCTGGGCATTGGAAGTGACCCAGAAAACTGGATGTAAGCACCTTTAAGCTTCAGGGAAATTTGGATTCAGATGAGAGGTTTTCTGGCCTGTACTTGGAGTGTAGTCAGCAATTACTTCCATGACTGCTGAACCCAAGCTAAAATTTAGCAGAGTTTTATGTACAGCCCCTTTAATCTGATTTGGAAAACTGCCCACTCTTGTGCTAGTCAAGGATTGAGGAACTGAAAAGGTGACCTAAAGCCACCTCTGTCTCCTTAGCTCTTGCAGGGAAGACAACTTACAAAAAGAACAATCCCTTTTCTTTTCTGGTGCTTGTTCAGCCCTTGCACTCCCTGTAATTTCTGTGTTGTGCCGATGTCCTTGGATTTTCACCAGTGATGTAGGGTTAGAGGACACATGACTACCTGTGCCCAGCCTCCTGTGAAGAAACATCCTTTTTTTGAACTTTTGTCACCATGTGTATGTAAGTGAAATGATCAAGAGAAGCCAACATTCATAACTGGAGATGCTTTGTTTTCTTAATGAATAAAACTGTCTAGAAGGAGTTTGAAGAACCTCACAGCTGTACTGCCAAACCTCCAGGAACAGGATATTGTAAATGAAATGGTATGATTGGATTGATGTGAAGTACAAGATGTCAGAGATGGAATCTCAAACAATATTGAAAAATACTTGTATTGCTTGTTAACGTCTTCAGTTAAAGCCCTACAACTCACGGATGAGGGGAAGTGGTGAACTGACTCAGCTGGGATTTAGCAATAAGAGAAAACCTACTTTACAGCTCAGACTGAAGTACTGACCCGAATTTGCGGTTGCCTTCCTCCCAGGGAAGGGAGGGAGGCCCTCTTTGAAAAACATCTCCTGCTGAGGAGTTGTGATTCCTTGCAAGATGCCCATATTCTTACTGCTGTCACTTTTTATTTAAGTATCATTACAAAGAATTGAAAGCTGGGATATTAGAAAAATTTAAGGAAGACAGTAGAAGGCAAAATGTGATAAAGGCATTACAAATAGAGTGCATGCACACAGGCTTCATACTGTAGCTGTAGGGGAGGTGCATTTCTGTCAGCTGGTTTAGTGCAATAGTGTTGGGGTTTTTCCCTTTTTAGATTACGTGAGCCTTGGAGAGAGAGAGAAATCCTGTGCCATGTTTTTTAACACATTCTAAATGACTGCTGCTACTAAAACAGCTTACAAAACTTCTGATTGTAATATTTTTCCTAAATTTCTCTGAAAACTGAAATAATTTCTTTAGGTAAAGCTAATATATTAATTAATTGTTCACAAAGTATTTAGGCAGATGGAACATGGATGGATCAAGGAGTAAAAGAGGTTAAAAGGGAAAAAAATTGCTGCTTCTTTTTTTACGCATTAAAAGTCAGACTTAATCAAGGACAGAGTAGAAGAAAAGAATGTATCACACTCCTCAACGTTTTCTACTCTTTGTGCCAAACTCTCCAGTTTATTGCTTGGTACAGATCCATTTTCTATTTTACAGAAATACTGGCTCTGGTAGCTGTGGCCTGAAGTTGGACTACAGAATAGGAAGCTAAGATGAAGTTTCTGCTGCCACCCCACCCCCTGCTCCATACGTGGCAATACCTTAAGTCCTCTGGCTAGGATATTTTTCTCTTCTTTTCTAGTGAATAACTGTGCAACTTGGAACCTTTCGGGCTAGTTGCACTGCATTTTTTTATTGTAGAAATTTACGTTGGAACATTTTCCACTGGAGAATTTTGAAGTGATTTCCAAGCATCATTATATTCATCTTTCTTTCTATCTTTTTTTCCCCCTCTTATTCTACTAATTTCGGGAAGAGATGTGAGATTTGCAAAGGTTAGGAAAAATGCACAAGGTTATGGAGTAAAATGCCAACAGTCAGGGACAAAACTGGTTAATCCTTTTTCCTAGTCCCTCAGAGCCTCCACAGTAAGACCCTGAGATGTAATACTCAAAGTAGTAGTCAAGAAAAGCTTTTTGTGATTTCCATTTATATAACTAGACACATAATTAAAACTTAGTCCTTAAAGAATAACATTTCATACATGACTAATATAAACTTTTTCAAGTAGACCACGGATATATATAAACCACTCAGTTTTCAGTATGGGAAAGCATGTTCACTGTCATCTCTGTAATGGATGTCCATAGGAAATTGAGGAAACAGGCTTAGGAGAAACAAAGAGATAGGATTAGTCATTTAGTATGTCTACCACTGTTCTATGGAGCACAATTCACTGAAGTATTAGTTGTAGGTGACTTTGCTACAGGTGAATTCCTGTTTTTACTTAGTCAAATTTCCAAATCTGCCACTGGTTCTATGTCAGTATATTGACAGGTATCCTACAAGTAGATATTTTTCTAAAGAAATCTCTAGATTAATATTTTTGGACTCTTTCTGCCTGTTAGTTATTTCACTTACTGGATATTTGGCAGCTCTATTTCCTGAGTGATTAACAAGAGACTGAACCGAAAAGTAAACTGTGAATTGCAGGTATGATTTTTCAGATGAACCTAGAGATGAACTAAGAATTCATGAAGCAAGAGAATGAGCAAACCTTTTCATAGGTATTGAAATACTTGTAAATTAGTACCTTATAAATAAGATCTCATGCAGTAAAAATTTTGTATCCACTGTATCCTCAACTTTATTGTGCTTAGCTACTTATTTTTAAAAAATCAGCTGTCATAGTTGAAACATTGACTTGGTTACTGTTTAAACTGAAGACTGTTTCCCATCTCTTTCCTTCTGCTTTTTACTGGTGTTTCTCCAATCACCATTACACTGGTGAGTTACTTATGAAAAAATTTCACACTGCTTTCCAGATTTGGGCATCCATGTGGCCAACATATGCATCTGCTAGCCATGGAAATGTAAATGAGAAGGTTTGTCTTAATCACACTTGGCATCAGCCTACAACCATGTAACTTAGGAACTGCTATTTGCAGATGAGCTGTTGTCATTGCCTCACACCCTTGACCTGGAACAGAGCAATGACTGGTGCCTCCAGGACAGATGCATGATTTTTTACAATAATTCAGATGTGAGGATATTTATCCACCTTTGGAGAAATTTCCTTAGCCCTATCGAACTTCTTTGCCATTCCCTGTGTAAAATAAAGGGCTGCACACATTTTGGACTCTACAAATGTGTTTGTATTTTCAGTATTATCAGTGTTTCTTCCACACAACCTATAAGATATTGTTTGCTGCCTGGAAGAAGACAAGGGAATGGGATGGTTATGCAACTTGGTGACTCTCTCCACTGATCAAAGACAACCCTGTTGCATTTTATGATGTGTCAAAGCAACAAAATACATTAAAACTAATTTAGTTCTCATGCTTAAATCATCCCCAAAATAAGTAGTGGTGTTTGGAGAAAAATATATGTATAAGAGAAGAAAACATGTTAATACTTTTAAAGGAAGGAATTTAGCAGTGCTGGGTGGTTCGCTTATGCCAGATGGTCTTAATCTGAAATACATCTTGAAAAATACTCTCTTTCTCTGTGGGAACAGGTCCAACAGCAGTGATGATCTACAGTCTTGTCAGGGTCATGAATATGTCCCAAAGTGTGAAATGTAGAAACAAGCTTTTCTGTTTCAGGTACCTCATAGTGGCAATAACTGAACACATCTCAGACTTGAGATATTTCTCTGTGGTACGCATTATTATGCTATTTTTATTAAGGATGAGGGACTTAAGATACCAACTATCATGACAAGAGTTGGTAACTGAATTTTTAAAACAGTATTCTCAGGGTAAAAGCAATGAGCCTTTCTCTGTTCTGAAAATATTTTTTCCAGTTCATTGTATGGGCATGTCAAATAAATGCCATTTTGAAGAAATTGCCTCTCCTCCTGTAATCCTTTTCAGTGGATAAACAGGTTTTTATTCTTCAGAGCTAACCAAACCTGTGTACTTGTTCATAGGAATTCATATTTAAATAGTCTTTTTATTCTTCATTTGGTGCAGGAGATATTGCCTTCCTGGATTGTCACTTTTGTGTGAATGAATTTTTTCTCAGTTAAGTTTTTTAAGCTGGCCATGAATGCTATCAAGCTATGTCCATTAATGACAAATTACACGTTGCTGATGTCTCATGCATTTTGTCAGTTGCCACTGACACATCAGTCTCTGCTAGGTATTATAAATATTATGTAATTTACTGGGTTAGAGTTTGATGAACTGTATTAGCATGAGGACTGCACTGGCAGCTGGAGGGCAAAAGTAGTTGTGTGTACACAGCATACAGCAGGTACTGGTGCTTCCAACAACTAATCTTTTGTGCATGTTTTGCATATTGAGAGAGTCCATTGTTATGCAAAACACAGTCCTTGATTACTCCATTACAGGATTGCTCCTTTTCAAATGAACAGAGTAAACCCTTTGAAAACATTTGAAAGGTTTCTACTTATATGATCCTGGGGAGAAAGAAGGGGGAAAAAAACTTGCAACTGACTACTGACAAACATTGTAGTGTGGTATTGGTGGTAAGCGAAGCCAGTGAAAGGACAAAAGAAGTCCATAATTTTTATACAAAACTGGTAGGGTACAGGCAAAACCAGATGACACCGCCCTAGTGTGCCCTCATAGGAGGTGGTGTGCCAAACAAATGCAATCCTTTCTCTCGTGCAATATTCAACAGCATTTTTTAAACTTTTCTTCTGTGGACACATACCAGTTGCTCCCAGGTGGACTACTTGATGTTTGGCGTTTGGTTCTAAGTAAACAGCTCTGCTTGTTTAAATATTTATTCCTAAGATTTGGAAATCACTTTGTGTGCATTTTTAGTACCTATACAATGTGGTTTTAGAAGTTAAGTGCAACCAAATATGGTTGAAATGAACTCAGTTAAAAATACCTGTGGCTAGTTGCAATATTTCTTATCTCACTTAAAAACTTATGAGTGTCTGCCACTCTATGTGCTCTGTATTGATTTTTCTTCCTAATGGAAGTCTAAAACAAAAAACTTGTTTCTACTAAATGTTATAAAATGGAACAGTGTCATGGTTGAGGAGTGGTATTCCCCAATTCATGGTCCCCACCAAGTCTCTCCAAACCCACACTGCATCTCTCTCTTGCTCCCCACTTTTTCCCCTCCCCCTTTCCACTGCGGTGAGATGGACTTGAAATTTGGAGACACAAAAGGCAAAGATCACCAGCTGAGATAAAAACAATTTACTGGAAACTGGCAAAGGGATAAGAAAATGAACAGTAACAACACCAATATTAATAACAAAAGGTATAAGACAAAGAAACGATTTACACAGAAAACCCACAACAATAAACAAATCATGATGGGCTCTCCCTCCCCACGTTTTCTCTACTGGAAGGACCCCTTCTTTCTGGAAGAGAGAGAGAGAGAGAATCCCTTTCCCCATGAGGTGGTATCAAATAACATTACGGTCTTGGCCACAGCCTTCCAGCAATACCAAAAAAATTAACCCTGTCCTGACTGAAATCAAAACAATGATAAATATTATGAAAACATTACCTTTTTTTTTTCTTTTTTTTTCAAATTATTCTACAGAAGCTTTCCATGGGACTTGTTCAGAACTGATTCTCACTTATTTGGAATAGCCTCCTTTAATTGAACTGCTAGGTTTCTTGTATCTTCACTATGCATGAAATTTTGTCCTACCAAAAGGATGATAAATGTCAGGTGGGGCTCAAATAAAGATGAAGATTGTTCTTCACAGTTTCAGTTGTCTTGTTTTATAGGTTTTTTTAATGTTAAGTTTTTATTCTTCTAAGATAATGGTGTTATTTCACATTTCTATATCAGGAAGTTTAGCTCTTGAGGACTTCAAATAGCTCTGATCTTTTTGCAAAATGGGAAACAGCTTTATCCCTAAGTGAAAACTTGGGGAGAACTTCTTTAAAAGAGAGTTTCAAGTTTTTCCACTCCTTTCCCCTCACATGCCTAGATAACTTCTAGTTTCTGAGTCCTTTCAGTTGTTGAGTGAAAACTCAACAAGTATTGAAAATATTCCTTAATGCATTTAATTGTGGAGAAAAATAAGATAGCTGAGGCAGTTAGAAAATATTCCTTCCCCTTCATGAGTGGTTAGCTGACTTCTTGAGGGATAAAGCCTTATATCCTACCAAAATTCGTGTCTCAAAAATGTATATTTTTATTTAATTTTTATTTTTACTTTTATATAAGAAACATGTATGGGTCTTATGGATCTATACATCCTAATATCAAAATAGATAGATATGTGGAACATTATACTTGAATGAAACTCTGTGAGAGTTCCCTGTACAAGGGACTCTACTCCTTCCCATAAATTTGCCAAGTGTAAGGTGTTTATGATATCTTGAAGTAGAGAATTTCACGTTCTAAATGCATAAGTGGCAAAAAGTATTCTTTTGTTCCAAGTATTTCACTTTGTTATGATTCAGTGTCCTTTTCCTTCTGTAATCTCACTGGGTAGAAGTTTTCCTGCTGTACTGATTCTACACAAGTAATTCCCCTATTTTATATTTCCCTTCAGATTGGTATAGACTTCGTCAGTATAATTCTGGTTTTGAACTTTAGCTTCTCTGCTTCTGCATCCTTCTACCCTCAAACACTCTCCTGTGGAGAAAAGAAAAACCTGTTCAATCTATTTTGTTTCCCAGTGATCTAGATAAAGCCTTATCATAACCTTTCTATTTTCACCTCCCCTGCAGCAGCTTATTCAAGTCTCTCATTTTCTCAGCCAGGACAAAAGTCATCCACCTTACTGGATTTTCTTCCACCTACTCCTATGCCTCTTGAACTGATGTTCCATTGACTTTAATTCAAGTTGTTCTGGCTAAAGTGCCCCAGTCTATTTGGTCCTGAGGGCACAATAACACCCTTGCCTCTAGGTAGCAGAATTATTTGTCTGTCAGAAACAATCAAAGACCACAGCACATGTTTCCATCCCCTCCAGCATGGTCTTCCAGTTCTAATAATTGAATATTTTTATTCCACAAATGAGCTATCCATCAGACCATTCACAGAGCAGTTCCCTTCCATAGTGTGCGTCTTCACCAAAGAGGGGCTTTGACATGGAGGATAGTTCAGAGCCACATCTACTGCAGGTAGGACCAAAAAAACCTGTTTAGGTTATGCTGGCAAATACATGTCATGTCAAGATCATATTTTCTACAGGCTTAGGTGCTGAATTAAGGACCAATGAGAGAGGAGAGCATTAAGAGTTTACTGGACAAAGACATATGGTCCTTTTCAGTGTGAATCATGAATTTGGTCTGAGGAGAACCCCAATTATCTCCTAGAATGTTCACTTTAGGAAAGAATGTCTTGTGATAAGTTTAATATTACAGAACATAGTATGTGTTCACTAAAAAATAACTGTGACTATATTATGTGGTAAGTGGAATTTAAATAGCTTTCCTTCAGAACAGTCAAAGAAGACAGCAAGATGAAGTAACAGGACAGGGCTTATCCTTTTCAAACCAATAGCTTCTGATTTGATGAACCTTTGAAATGCTTCTACTCTCAGCTCCCAAAAGCCCTTTGTAGATAATGTTTGGTAAGCAGATTAAGTGAAGCTATTGCAAGCTTTGTAAGGAGCAGGAAGGTCTGGGAGCCTAGAGCGGTTTCACATTACTAAGGATGGTACCTGGTCGCTGAGTATCCATCAGCCAGAACTAAACCCTGTGGAGACAGCGAGACAGTGCGACTGTCAGGTGCCTTGAGCCACTTCTCTGCCAGTGGATCGGGCAGTGTGTGGGAAGAGATGTGACAGCATGCTGTCACAGGTAGGCGGACAAAGAGGGATGTGTGCAGCTGGCTGCAATTAGCCAGTGATCGGCACCCAGAGAGAGATGGCAGAATGTGAATCTCCTTCCCTCGTCCTCATAGGAATGTGGTTATGCTTAGGAAAGCTGGGTGGCAGGGGAAGCTAAAGGGCAAACAGACAAGACAAGTAGGTCTTTAAGAGAGTGAAAAGGAGGCTGAAGAACACTGGAGACAGACTGAGACCTGTGGTATCCTGTCAATTAGGAAACTATAGTTCTGCTAAGAAGAAATCATTTAAAAAGTGGAGTTAAATCTATGGGAAAACCGATTTTTACGGTAAAAGCAATGGAGTTGTTCATCCAATGGCTGAATGAATAGACTTTTTGGGAAAAAAAGGCAAACCAAACCATGAAACTTCAAAATAACTTTTGTTGTTGTTGTTGTTGTTTGAGTTTTATTTTTTTTTGGTTTTTTTTTTTTGTTTTTTTTTTTTTTTTTTTTGTTAAACCAGCACTGTGGAAAGGCAGAAGTAGCCAGGAAACAGCTCAATAGCAAGAAAGGATCTGGGCTCTGCTGTGAATCATGAGCCAAATGCAACTGGGCTTAGTAAAGCAAGTACAAGGGATAAACAGTTGCCTGGAACATATGAGGAATAAAGTGATCAGTGCTAGCAATGTTTTACCAGAAAGTATGGTGTGTTTTACAAAGACAGAAGCAAGGAGTACAGTATGTGAAAAATATCCATGCCATAAGGTAGAAGCTCATGACTCCATCTTTGTTTTTTTTGTGTGATGTCTTCTGATTGGGCTGAAACAAACTTCAATTTCTATTTTCAGTATCTTGTAATGCATGTATATATATGGACATTTTGCAATTGTTGGTATTGGAGGTATGGACAGACCAAGCTTAAAAAAGTGTATGTGCACAGGTAAGAAAAGTCAATGATCTTGGAATAGTGGAATAGTATGGCCTTGTTAAACATTATAAAGTGATTTACTTAAATTATCTTTCAAGACTGCTTTGACACTGGGAAAACCAAAAATGACAAATACTTTAAATTGTATGAAAGTAATCCTTTTTGCTTTCTTCATGGATATTTGGAGCTTTCTGTTAGAAGCATTCAGAATCAGAGTTACTGCACAGAAATGTTTATTAAAAAGTTTCCTATAATAGTTCCTATAAAAATCTTAATTATTCAGTAATTTTATGCTGACGTGTTCTTTCCAAAAATTTTCATATAATAAGTTACTACTTGCCAAAAATAACAATTAAAAATATAGACAAATGACTTAAGATGAGGAGTCATTTTGCTAAAAATAAATCTAAATCTTAAAGTGGTAGAAATACCAGGGGAGTTTTGACTGTCTCCATTAGCCAAATGATACTTACTTCTGTGCATTGCTGCTGGGTAGTGGAGCATGGAGAATTGCTGACAGAGATGAGTGACCTTCACTTTGAATGATGGAACTTCTCACAGTTGGTCCAGGACTTCTAATGGCTCTGTACTGATAAGTTCTGGAGGGAAGTAGGAACTGAATGAGTCATGCATGAACCCTGCCAGGAGGGACTGCAGCACTCTGACACTGCCCCATGTGCACAGCACTTGTCAGACAGGTAATGAGACAAATGGCTTTGTTCTCCAGCAATGTATACCACTTGCTGCTTGGCCGAATTCAGTTAAAATTAATGCAAAAAAACCCCCCAAAACACTGGGAGGTTATGGGGAGTTAGGAGTATCTGAAGAGATTGGAGCAAGCAGAGGTTGGCCAGGATCACCAGTCACACTGAAGTCAACAGAAAATTTTCCCAGAGAGATTGTGTTGCCATTAAGGAAGTAAAGTGTTGAAGTCTGGCAAATAAGATCTGTCTCAAAAGGTAAACAACAGCAGTAAAGGTAAGAAACAGAGCACAGAGACAGGAGTAAGGGTTGAAGTGTGATGATGAATATTGCACCCACTTTGGAAAATCTGGCTCAAATGGGCATAAATGGATGAGCTGGTTGAAAGGTGTCCTACCTAAAGAAAGGCTTTAGTCTCTGAAAGGTTTTCTTTTATTAAACCAGAAGGTATAGCTAGAAGAGAAAACCAAAGCAACCAACATAAAACCTCTGACTATAAACATCTCCTTTCCTACCATCAGAACAACAAAAACAGTACCGTTAAGTGCTCATTTTTTTCTGTCAGAGAAAAACCCTGAAAAACGTTGCTACATGAGCAGTGCAGTGACCATTGGTGGGTACATCTGTCGTATATTTACACTTCTTTTAGCAATAACCACTTGAATGATCCTAGGTTATGCTGTCACATGAAGGCCACAGTATCTTCAGAAACTGTCTCTTCAAGACGAAATAGAAATACTTTCAGGAGCTTCAAAATCAGTTCTATTTCAGCTCCATTGTCATTAATAGTAGGAATTATTTCAATCAAGGAAATTCAGAAAATGTGAACTTGGTCTAATGTTCCCCCACTCACAGATGTACTAAAGACCTAAAACCAGGTTCTGTTTCTGCTATGATGGTGCAGTGACAAGCTCAGTAGCTTTTGGTAAGTAGGCAAAGTGCTAGGCGTTATATCCGTAGTAAGCAGGTATCCCAAGGAGCCACATAATACTCTGCTGGACTCTGAGTTTGGCCTTGGACCCTGAGTATGAGCAAAGAAGTTTTCAGACTCTAGAGATAAGATGTAGCTGCGGTTTTTGATGGAAGGTTTTGCTGATTTACTTTAGTGCCTGTTGAGGAAAGTACATGTCATAGATATAATTATAGATGTGAAAAATTTAAAAGGTTAACAGCTATGTTTCCAAGGAATATCTGTCTAGGGTGGTGTTTTCTGTAGAAGAGGGAAGTTCCTACACAGAGTGTTTCAGGTAAGTTCTTACCCGACAGGGACACTAAGTTCTTGCTGATCACTTATTAAAGCATTTGTCCAAATTGCTGTACTTCAAGCTGTTTAATCAGACTAATCTGATGCTTTATCCAACAGTATATCTCTTGCTCAAGTATGACTCAGGGTGTACCAATAGCTATATTACCGAATTTTTAAGATTATCAGACCATATTTCCAGGGGTTTTATATTAAAATCCTTCATTTGTGTTAGACTTAAAGCAGAAAATTGTCAGGTCCTTTTGCAATATGATGTAGCCATTTTTTATTTTTAATTTAAAAGTCCTATTGAACCCTTCTGGAAACTCTTGTGCTGACCAATGGGGTGTCCTGACTTTCAGTGAACCCTGAGCCCCCATGAAAACGGGACCTTCTTGTCAGTGCTTTCTGAAAAACTAATGCATTTCTAGTTCCTTGGGGACTGGATGCCTAGTATGGAATATATTTGACTGTCAACTATATATTAAGCAAACAGCAACATGTCCTAGAGCTGTGCTTTATCAAGTTACTTATATCTGCCCTAGCTTTTAGGAACATTACAGGAAGCCTCTGTGTGCTGAGTTAGATGCTGCATAACGAGCCATGACAGTTGGCATTCTGAAATCCTCCAGGTAGTGCTGTTGCCTTAGGTTTAACCCTTATATATTTCAAATCCTGCGTTATCTGGCATGTATGCTTTATATCTCGTTGGTTGCTGTTTTCTATAGACAGAACACTACCGCTCTGTACTTACTCTCCAAGGACATTTGGGCTGCCCAGGCCCAAGCTTCTAAGGGGGGGGGCCGGCGAGCTAGGGGGAAATTGTAAAGTTTTAATTGGTAAATCTATGCTGATATGTGAATGGACCAAGCCTATAAAAGTGTGGAGAACTCGTGACTTGTCCTCCATTTTGGATGATGCCTCAAGGAGGGGGCTTTGTCTGCCCTAAACATACCTTTGAAGGCCCTTCAAATGAATACACACCTTTTATTCCCTTACTCCTGCCTGGCCTCAGTTTTTTTGGCTAGCCTTTTAGGCATCAGTGCCATGGCTATAAGTAATAACACAATAAATTTTACAGGATACCCATGGATCAGCTCAAGAGCTGGCAGATTATGGATTTGACAAACTGGAAGTAATAGTCAAATTGCCTTTTCTTGTAGCCATCTCATAATTCCTATTTTGGAGAAGATGAGAGCATATAAAGTGAACAAAGTGAACAAAGTGAAACAGAAAAACACAATAAAGAAAACTGTTCTTCAGCTCCTGCAGTTCAGTATTTGTCTATTTGTCTATGTACATATTAATCCCCTTGTGATGCTCACTTGGGGCCTATGGAGCAACTGGGGAAACATGGACCTGGATGCTTACTCTTGCTTCTCCAGTGTTAATAGCTTGCCTTGCTAGACATGTTTAGAATGAGCTTAGTAGATAATCTCAACACAGAAAAATCTAATGTTAAAACTTTATGAATTATCTGGTTTGTCCACCCACTACAAGCTATCCAACTGCCAAGGCAACTTGGACCCAGACACCACAAGGTATCCCCAAACTGATCTTGAAATCTAGAGGCCACGGTTGTTAGGTCCTTGAATCAGGACCTAGTCAATACATCCTGTATTCCAGGTCTGAATAACCAAACAAATTTCTTTCTTGTTTTCTAGCTTCAGCACTTTCTAACCATTCTTTAAATTAGTAATGTCTATGTTGGAGATGATTTAGAGTATCATTACAGTTTAAGTTGCGTTTTGGCTACATATACCTCACTGACTGCTTGTATTTTTCTGTGTTTTGCCTTAGAGCCTGTGTCAACATTTACAAATTATGTCTGATTGATGGAATAACAAGTGATGGGGATTGAGCTGATCAGTTGCAGTTATAACCTGCTCATTCCTAGTTTAGTTCATTTTCCTCTCTCTCCTATCTGAACTATTTTAGTGGCATCCTACACATGCTATGCAATTAGTGCCTCTAATGTACCACTCCAACACGTGTATTGTATCTTAAGAGCAAAAGCTGTATTTTCTTTCAGATGAATAAGTAAAAATAACTTGTCTAGAGGGGAGCTTGAGATGATGTACATAAACCTAAGGTGACCTTCAGTATGACATGTCAGTACAAAGCATCATTGTGCTTACTGATAATCACCAGCAAAATAGGTTTGAATTGTCTCTCCTAAGATGTCATAGATATACATATGGGTAATTTTGAATACTTCTCATTATCAACACATTATTTTTCCTTTCATTTGCTATCCTTATCTCTTAGTATCTGCTTCACTACAGAAAATGTCTTGCCATTTATGTTTGCTTGAGTGCCACAGAATTTTGAGATTGAGCTGAGAGGGACTCTTGCACCAAGGCCAGAGAAAGCTGATTCTGTTGCAGTGAGGTTTCTCCCAAAATGGAAAAGCTTTTCTGGAAAACAGCTGCAACCCCATAACTATTGTTAAAAACAGAAGTCAGCATTTCATAGTGGATTTCTGTCTCCTTTGTTCAGGAAATGTACTGCTTCTGCCCTGAGTAATTAATAGCAGCATTAGGGCAAGGTAGCATGTGGACAGGTGTCACAAAAGTTTTGTTAAGTCATCTCAGTCGTAGAATGTATCTAAGAGTAGCCCATCAGCATCTTCTGCTTTTCCTCAGCTGTTCAGATCTGAGCAGCAGCCCCCTGTAGATCTGCTTGAATTGACAGCACAGTGCTGTATGCCCGCAGCAACCTTTGCAGTGGTGGCCCTTGGAGCCCACAGCAACCTTTGCAGTGACAATCATTAGTTCCCAACTGGTCTAGTGATCCAACCTGCAAAGTCCATTCAGCCTCTGCTGTGTCACCCAGTTGTTACTCAGCTGTAGCAGATCAGGCCTGACTTGATGGCTTTCCTGTGATTAAAATACTGCTCCTTTCATTACCACCAGAGAGTTGCTCAGTTGGGTTTTGTAACGAATCTCCTTTGGATTTTCAACCTTAGCTGCTAAAATCACAATTCCTAATGTACTCTGCAATAGCTAATTGTTTTTACCATACCTAGAACTTGTTTTCTTAAAACATCCCATGTTCAAGTTCTAGGGCATGCAGCTTTTGTGGACACTGGAGCTTACAAATCTGAATGTTACAAGAGAGGAGATGCTGCTCAAACAAATTTTCACAAACCAACATAGAACTAACAAAAGAAAATAGATTTGTCTGCCCTGTCACCAACAGCTCTTTATTCTGTTTCCACAGGGACAAATTTGCACTTAAGCTGCTTGTTTATACATAGATTTCAAAGGGGAAAGTAACCCAAAACCACCAAACAAAAACACACATCTGAACAGGCCAGCCAATTTCAGAAATAAAAGGGGGACCCCAGTTGTTCTTGAAACTACTTTGATCTTGCAGGTGTCACACACACATTTGGAAATTGTCTGCCCATCTCAAGACCATTAGGTCCATTAAAAAAAAAAAATTCTGACTTCATTGCACAGGATTAATGCCATATCTACATATTGAAATCAATGTCTGAGTGTATGATCAAGATACTGGATTTAAAGATCTGCACTCAAGAAACTAGTAACCAGTCAAAGAAATAATGATTTTGTTATGGCAGCATATGGTATTTCTATTCATATTGTTAATGTTGTCAATGGCAAAGGGAAATTAAGTATTTTTTAAAAGATGTTCAGCAGGTGATTCTGAAACTAAAGACTTTGATTAAACACCAATTCCTACTGTTAACCTAAAATGTAGTTTTTACTGGCAGCAGTTGCATGCCAGCAAATTGACAAATAAAAGAATATAAGATAAATACAGAGATTGTCCTCTCAGCAACATTCTAGTTTCTTTGCTAATTTTTGACAAGTATAGCTCCAGGCATGTAACTTTCTGTATCTGTTGTGCAAGAGGGGATTGAGTAAATGATAAAATTACTTTATTGCATGGCTAACAGTGGGCTACTAAAGGCATATCTGCACTAGACAGTCCCCATGCTTTTTGCATGCACAGCGTCATAGTGGGGAAAATGCCTCTGGAGGGGGACTGTAGAAGAGCATCAGTATTGGAGTGACAGCTATTGATTGCTTTCACTAGTTTCTCATACTGATGCCTTTTAGGGCTGGCAGAAGATGGAAAAACTAGAGACACAAATTATGGGGAAGGGAAGAAGCAAGTACCTCTCATTCACCCAATTATGGGAAGGGGAGAAGCAGGTACCTTTTATTCGTGCGAGTCCATAACGTGCCGGGAAACGGGAATGGGCAGTTCTCCAATCCGATGGCAAACAAGAGGTTGCCCCGAGTAATGTCTCTTTGGTTTGAGGTCCGCAAGAAGCAGCATGTGCGTCTGTGTGTGTGTGTGTGTGTCTCCAGAGCGAGAACCCATATTTAGAGTGAGTTTTACGATTCCATATAGTTGACAGAAATCTCCCAATTAGAGCGGGGTGCAGTTACATGTACACTGGTCATTGGGTCTCATATTACTTTCATGTTTCTGCCATCAAAGGAGATGAAATGTACTTGTCTTGAGGACAGTAAGGGATAACACAGGGGGCAACATGCCCTTGTTACTAGGGTAACAAGCATGGACTAGGGTATGGGTCTTTTATCATCTACTAGTTCTATAAATATTAACAGTGGAAAACTACAGGGTTTTCTACGTAGGGAGTTAGAGTAGCAAAATGAAAAAGCAAAATTCCATTTTGGCATCAATACTTTACTATGATCTATTCTTCAGTCCACAGATGCCTCTACACCTCTCTTGTGCTTAACAAGATTCATAAATTGCAGCTAAACACACAGAGAACTTGCCAAAGAGATCAGCAGGACAGGAACAACAGCAGCTAAACAGCAACACTTGCTGCAGAAGGAGAGATTAGTTTAAAAAGTGATTGACATCCAACCATTTTTCTCCTTGTGCAAACCCTCTCCACACTGAATGAATTGCTAGATTACAATGCATGGGAATTTTGATCAGTTCTGATAGGATAAAATATTGCTCTAATGAAGAATTAAATGGTCCAATGAACAGCATTGGAGGAATTCTGAATGTCCTTTAAAACCCCAGAAGAGTAAGAAAATAAGATGCTAACAGCACTGGATGGACAGAATCATAACAGAACTCAAACAGTGCTTGTCCAGGTACATCCTTCTTTGGGGTGCCACATCTGCATGGTGACCCTCAAGACAAGTGAGCACACCAATTGCAGAAGTTGCCTTTCTTTACAGGACTCACCTGGTGAGTAGCAAAGTCCCCTTTCATTGCTAGATGGGGCTGTCAGAGGCCCTTGCTTGGGGTCAGCCTGCAAGAACCAGGCTGCACTTAAGAGAACAATGCTGCAGCAAAGAGGGTCACTGTCAAACTGCAACCCAGTGTCACCAGCCTTGGATCCTCTGCCCCATCTGGCAGGTTTCTTCCCAGTGCCATCAAGTTATTACACCAAGGAATCTCTCAGTGACTTATATAATATGGCCTGCACTTTTATTGATGGTAGACTATTGACTGACACAGTTAATTTAATCTATAATATGTACTTAAAAAATTAATTATTCACCTCATAAACATTGAAAGAAAATGTCCATATCAAGCAGGTAGTTACAATCTCCTGTTTCTAAATATTTTAAAGATATTGAAGTGTCCAGCATCTCATCGATACTATATGTTACTAGAAAATCTTACTGGCTACAATAAAGTTTTGAGATGGTAAATGGTGAACTTTGTTATTGGTGCTGTGAAATTTCTGGTATAATTGTCTTGACTTTGGAAAGGCAAGCTTATTCATAGTAAGAAAAGCAGTAAAAAGGTGGATGGACATAGAATGGTAAGGAAATGGAGCTAAATTTAACATGTAAAAATAATATTGATTATTAAGATGTGCTAGTGAAGTAATAAAACTAATTCTTTCATACAGGAGACCGCAAAATAGCACGTTTCCATGTCAATGTTGGGTTTGGGTGTGTTTTTTTCCCATATGCTCCATGGTTACTTGGAAGTTAGAGAGAGAAGAGTATGGGTTATTTTTAAAGGACAAGTTTCTATATCAGCTAATGCCACAGTAAAGAACTAATCATCAATTCAGACTCTGAGCCCTGCTTTACAAACTAGAGCTACAAAATGGTGCCTGCTTTTGCCTACAGGCTGTTTGTGGTTCAGTATAAAATGGCAAATGTGCCCTATGTCAACTGGCATTTTATGATTTCTAAGAAGTCAGCTCTCCCAAAGCAGTGCTTGGGAGTCTGGTGCTTGTCATTTGAGAATATAAGGATTAGATCACTAACAAAACTAAAACAATCAATGAATATGGAGCTATAGGGATGGGGAAGCTGGTCAGCACATGGAAGAAATATCACAGGCAAATTTTATGAGAGCTTTTTCACAGTGTTTAGAGACCTCTTATTTCCTGAATCCAGTGCAACAAAACTACCCTTCTTGAATTGATGAGACAGACAATCCCAGGAAAGATAATCCCTTATTGTCATTTATGAAGCTGGAAAGAACTGTGGCTGAGTCACAAAATGCAAGCATGTATACAATGCAATAAATAGAATATACACTGGCAAAGCACTGATTTTCACAAAGTTGAAAAGATTTCTGAGTTTTGATGTGTCTTTTGCACAGAGATGTATTCTTTCTTTCAATTTCAGCCCTAGGAAAGAAGTAAATCAAGGTCTTAGCTGATGCATCTCTTTTCATTGTCAAATATTCAATGTGAAGTTTTAAAAGTGTGCAGGGAAATAGAGTACCAAATCTCATTACTTTCTATGGGAAACCATTGCCTAATCATAATTTATACCTTTAAATTATATGCCTGAGTGTGGAAAACATGTGGTGATGCTTAGTGTCTGTGATGTGACTTCTCTGAAGCAGAGCAAGTGCTATGAGAAATTATGGACAAAGTAATAATAAGTTTTCAGAAGCTCTTAATTGTTGGATGCTGTAAATTTTCCTCTGTGCTACTGTTCTATACCTCAGCTTTTCAGCCATAAACAATGGCTGAATTGTTTATTCACTATTTTCTTTACATGTGTAAATTTACTGGAGTCTGCATGCGCTTCAGTGAAAGACACTTTGAGTCTCTGTTCTTGCCAGTATGAGCAAGGACTGTTGACTTTCGGTATTAGACAGACACCTCAAGTTTGCTACCTTTTCCTAAACAGAAAGTCCAGGTAATAAGTTGGATCAAAGACAAAGCTCAGAAAATTGCAGAGAAGTGGAGTTCCTGCTATTAAAAACCAAAAGCATAAATATGCCTGGTATTAAAGCCAAGGTTGTGACTATCATGTTCAGGATAAAGTGTGTTTCATTCCATCACTAACTTAATGTCAGTATATGGCAGGTATGGTCATGGTAAGACTGTCCCAAAAATAAGAAGAAAAAGTGCTATAGGTATATCTGTGTAAGATTCTTTTTCTTTCTGGACTTGTTTTTAGCAATACCCTATTCAAGAATGTAAAGTATTAGTGGTCTTACGTAGTTTATAATTTTAGTTTGTTCTGTTACCTGTGAACTGGACATGTAGCAATAGAACCATTTTTAAAAAAAATTATCTGCGTCTGATCTAAACTGATGATGTTTTGCCTTATATAAAGGTCCTAACTGCTAACCTAGCAGCACATATATGAATGAACATGATATATTGGGAAAAAAATTGCCATATATATTGTATATGGAGGCCATGTCTTACAGCCATATATTTTAGTTCTCAGAAGGAGTCAGAGATGTGAGTGATCTGGTCAGCTGTGGGCTGAAAAATGGTCAGGTTTTACAGCTGGGAGAAGTTTCTAACATTATCCACTAGGTTCTGTGGAAATGCTGGAATCAGCACTACTCAACAAATTCATAGGCTGTTTCCACAAAGAAATGAATAGTGATATGATAATAATTGCTGATAATAGAGTATTTTAGGGTTTTTTAATAATAAAAAGATTAAAGATGTGTTAGAAATAAATGTGAGTGAGGAGACTGAGGATGGTAGCTCCATCTCTGCAGTTATACAAAACTAGGAAAGAAATGCAGGACTTCTGCAAAAAGTACGTTACAAGATGTCTCAATACTCAACATAAGTTGAAAAGGCAACTAGAAAAATGAGAATGATTGGGAAGGGAATAGAGAACAAAACAATCCATCCTTATTCTGTGATGCATTCTATTATTCCTTTATACTGCAGCTCTCTTCCCACATTTTGAATACTGCATAGCATAAATTAGATTGTAAAAGGGTGCATAGGTCACAAAAGAAGTAACTGGGATATAGGCCTACGTAATCACAGATGACAGGGAAAATATGAGAAATAATGAGTAAAAGTTCCATACTCAAGTTGAAGAAGCAGAGGAAACCTGACAAAATTATGAGGTAGAAGATTTAAAACAGAAGTTTACCATGTACTTCTATGAGCACTGACCTGGAAGTTCATTAAATTTTAAGAAATGGAAGCATACATCTCTCAGTACAGCAGTTGTACTTAAGACTTTCCTTTTGTACAGAATTGGGGCACTAAATAGGACAGACTCTTCCTTTGAACTAGGCACTCTATGAGAACCATGGATTTCCATTTGAGCCTTTTTGAAGGATACCACAAGACAAAGAAATATTGCCAAATTACTACACAACTGATGGTGATATGCACTGGGTATTGATCTGCAGATACTGGTCATGTCCTAGAACTGTGTCTCATGGCATTTTTTTTCACTGTACACCTTCCTTTCTTTTCTTTCTTTTCCTTCTAGTTATGACACACTTACAGAGCAATACCTTTAGGAAGGTATCTCATTGAAATGCCCTGTGTGTTCTTTGTCTCCTGTTATTTTTCTTTCCAGTGTGGTGAGTACTTCTGCACTATTAGGGAGCTGACCTCATCTGGAGATTCTTCAGGTTTTAGACAAAGAACCCAGACTCCTTATGTGAGATGCAATAGTCTTATTTTCTCTGTCAGGACTGAATTTGTCCAAATTTTGTGCCTAACAGAAACAGAGAAATGCTGCAGCTCATTTCCTTATTTATGTAGTTTCCTGTTTCAACACCTCTTTAGGAGCTGTTAAATGGAAAAGTAAATTGGTCTCTTCCTAGTCTCTGAGGCGAAAGGAAAAATATATTCAGACAGAACAGCCATCAAGAGAACAATGGCTGACTTTTGAAGAGCATATTCTAAACCCTGAAAAATTCAATATAATTTTCTATTTCATCAGTACTTTTCATCAAAATGAGTGTAGCATTTTCTTTAGTTTGAAAGGAGCAGTGCAGATTTACACCTACTGAGATTCTGCCTATGTGTGTCTCATCCCTCCCCAAATATTCCCCATGTTGTATGCTTAACTTGTCAGCAAGTAAGACTAGGCAGCAGGAAAGATGTGCACAGTACAGCAATTCATATGGTAGTTTCTGCAGATAATTAAAAGCTCCTGCTTCTTTACTTTGGTACCTTTCAGCTACACTGGATTTCTCTAAATAAAGGTTGGAACCAACAGGCCAAACTGATCAATGTGCTTACATACAGCTTTGTTTGGCACCTGTGTCACAAGTACAATTATAGACCCCATAACAGTGGAGATCTCTGGTTTTCTTTTTCTTTGTTCCCTGTCCTATTTCTTTCTTATTACCTTCAAGTACACAGAAGGCCCAAAGAAGAAAACCACCCTGGCCATTCTCAGCATGAAATACACTTTAAGGCTCCAATGGAAAATCTTTTAGATCATAAAGCATTGCTAGAATATCACAGGTCAAAAGATGATTCAGCTCAATGCTTTTGCCATCTGAACTCCAATGCTAATAAACTCTTTCAATTTTTTTTGTGACTATTATTGTACCTCTGTAACATCCAGTCTGCAACAGTACTGGAGTGACTAGTGTCCATGCTTTCCCAGGTGAACCTGAACAGGTTTTCTTTGAGGGTCCTTGTACCATGAAAGCAATTGAATTCTCATTGTCAATAAAGACCTTCAGCCTGAGAGGTGGGTTTTGCTGTGACCTGTAAGAGGTGAAACCAGTGAAAGGCTTAATGTTTAAAAGCTGAATTCTGCAATGACTGATGCTATATGTCCTGTAGGAGACACAGCTGCTGTGGGATGAAAGGGATTGAATAAGATCTGGAAAGACCATTGCATGGAAGAAGGTCCTGGTTGGTGCTTAGTCAGTTCTTGCTTTCTCTTGCTGCTCTACAGTTAAGGCACTATTGTCCCTTTGAACATCCCCGAAGTGAAAAGACTGACAAAGTTGTTTCAGAGCATTAAATTTTCCCTATCCTTACCTAAAACACAAGTGCTGGACAAGATGTCCGTGTCTACCTTTCTTATGTATTATCAGTCACTGGTGAGGCTTTTTGCCTAGAATGAAGGAGTCTGTTGAAATTTTTGCTTTTTTTGAGATAGCTCTAACATGAGATTCCTACTTCCCCTGTATCTCCTAATGACTTCCCTTATTTTTCGGAGACTTGCTCCACTCCTCCTTGCTCATCACTGTCACTGACTGTGACAGTACATGAAGTCTAGTAACTGTAGACTATTGGGCAGTAGGGAAAGTTTGCGTTTTGGTCCAGTCCCCACCCCAAGAACTGCTTAGTTATTTCATGCTTTTTGTGAGATAAAATCTAAAACTGTTCTGCAGACAGGGCTCAGAAGAGAGACAGTAATTGCCGCTGAATCATTTCCACAGATACTACTTTAAGAAAAGGAAAATGATAATCTACCAAAGTTGCTGTCATTAACCTTTTCTGCTTTTTGGGTTCAAAAAGGGGAGGAAGAACAGAAGAGTTCAGTGAAGAATAGTTTCTGAAGTGGTCTTTCCACAGTCAAGTAAAATTACTTTCAGATATTTTTATGAGTTGGATTAAATCCCTCTGAACCATACTATGTGTTTCAGTAAATCAGTAGCCCCCTTCATGAAACTGAAAATTAGAATCAGTAGTGCTGTACATAGCAAACAAGAGCAGATACCTTGTGACACCTAGTCTTGGGCAGCCATGTTCTAAATACTGAACAACTACATTACTGAGTTTCACATTTGCAAGTGGTGACATGATGGAAATAAGCAATAAATTGCTATTTATCATCTACTATGGGCTCTTTGTCTGGAAACTCCATGCTCCTCTCCTATGGTAGGTGTTTTATTTAGAGGTATTTTTTGTCTCCTTGGAAGTGTGCTAATGGCCACAAGTGATTTGTCAGCATTCAACATTTACAGAAAGAGTGCTAATCATTGATTGAGGTGAGGGAGTTATCTGTCCAAAAGCTGCTAAATTATGTTAATCTTTCCAGAACCTGATTTTCTGTCAACAAACAAATTTGTTCAGAAATCTTATCCAAAGTCTGAGTAGAAATGGGGATTTTGTGTTACATACCATAAATTATAAGCATCAAAGAATAGATACATAAGTATGAAAATTATTTCCCCCAGGCAGAAAAAAAAAAAAGGTGAAGCAGCCAACCTGCATTTCTTGTGACCATTAATCTGTAGCATGATGATGAGATTGCATGGCTCTACACTTATATGATCTTTGTCTGTGTTTCTGTCTGGCATATAGACTATGATTCTGTTCCCCTCAACCCATGCAGGTAAGAGTTCAAAAGCAACACTTTTACTTCTGGTATGTATTGCAGACCTTGGGTACTACTGAAATCTCTCTCTACCTTCATTCTTAATCTTGTGTTTGTGTGAACTAGTATTTCTTCTTGGCGTAGCTTTTTAAATCACACCCTCCAGAAGCAATGATTTTGTCATATGATATTCATTGCCTGGAATAGTGAAGTTAGAATAACTAGATTGTTAAATTATTCATAGAATTAGATATGGTTGAACTCTGTTAAAATGTTTGTAAAATATTGCTATGGGAACTGAAAGATGCATGGGACACGAGCCATATTTTGCAAGTTCTGCTTCCAACTAAAATACAACTAATGGCTTAGCATTGGATTTCCTTTCTGAACGTGTTTCCTCAGAAATCGGGCAGCATAAGAAAAGCAGTACATGCATTTGACCTTAATTGTAAGAGCTAAGCCTTCTCCATGTTGATACACATAAGAACCTGAAACTATACTTATTTTTAAAAATTTTTAGTCTTTGAACTGCTCTTTTAGCAAAAACTCCAGTCCATTTTTCCTCATTCATATATACTGCATATGAAAAAGCCAAGTTATAACCCTGCTGACAGTGCTTGCTTTCTAAGTCATCTGGCATGTTTTATCAAATGTTATTTTCTGGTACAACCTCTTAACTACTTTGTTGTCAATTATCTGAATTAAAGATGTGCTCATCCGTACTGTTCATTACTGTGCTTAATGTGTCATTACATAAAAAGCAGTCAACAAATCCCTTGGGTTTTACATTAAATAGAGAAATGTCTCAGCTCTTTAGTTTTGTTTAGCTTGGTGTTGACCTGTATAGCAGTTTGCTACCTTAGGAAAGTATTTTCATTGTTCCCTAAGTTCAATGCTGTCATCTGGGGACTAAATGCAAGAACAGCTCTTCTGTCTTTGCCTCTGCTGTACCCACCATGTCAGCCCTGGGGCAAGTACCCGGCAATTTAGGGGCTCAGTATGAGCAGAGCAGCAGTGCTCGGATGGGAGCGACTCTGGGTGAGTTCAAGTTTTGCTCCAGGCTCTGTCCTTAAGATCATCCCCTGGGAGGAAACAAGTCCTGCTCTTCCCATCTTCTCTTGACAGTGGACTTGAAGGAGCTTTTTAAGGCACAGACAAACCCCTTTGGCAACCTCTATATCAGATTCATTTGCTGCAGTCAGTTTTTCACATTGCATTGCATGTTAGTTCTTCGCCTGAAACTTTTAGAAAATCATGTTATGGCAGACTACAGTTTTTGTGGGTTGCTAGTTTTATGGAGAAGATTTTTGTACACATGACCATTACAAAAGTGAGTTCAGTACTCTAAATCCTGTATTCATTTTCATATTGGATGTAAATGGTGTCTACAGTTCCCATATTTAATTCTTACTCTAAATATCCATTATATCTGATACTCTGTAGTCATGAGAAGAAAATACAGATTTCCGATATCTAGGGTTGAATGCAGAGTGGGACGTGCACTGGGCTAGAGCTTTGCATTTTGAGATTGTAGGATGTTGCCTTAGGTTTTAACACTTATATTTTTTCGAATTCCGTATTGCCTAATGTGTAACTCTGTGAAGTTTCATAGCCTGTTAGCTGTTGTCCTCTCGTGCTAAGATAGACATAACAGTGCCTCTCTGGGCTTGAACTTCAAGGACACTTAGACTGCCCAGGCTCAAGCTTTTAAAGGGGGGAGAGGGGTGGGGTGGATGG
>VZRZ01003083.1:1034211-1078682 GCA_013398175.1 Climacteris rufus
ACCAAACCTATAAAGGTGTGGAGAACTCTTGACTCGTTGTACATTTTGGGTGATGCCCCTAGGGGGGCTTTGTCTGCCCTAAATGTACCTTTGAAGGCCTTTCGAATAAACACCCGCCTTTATTCCATTACTCCTGACTAGTCTTTGTTTTTAGGCACCCTTTTCAGGCAACAAGGTACAATTACCTCTTTTGCTTTAAACAGCAAACACCTAAAGGTGTTTCTTCAAATTGGGAGCAGTTAAATATTTTCTATATATTTCAGTCAGTAGCACAGTGTAACGTATAGTTAAGGGACTGAGCTTTTATTCTCAGTCACGAGTTTGATCAGGTTTATGGTACCAGGTTAACTGCAGTTAATTTACAGTTTTGGGATACTTTTCTTTAAAGAAAGAAATAAGCAGATGTTAATTGACTAGTAAATGTTTTAAATAAAATCTTAAATTATCAAGGCACAATAAACAGGGGAAAGTTTGCTCAGTAAATACAGTTCTTCCTGATGCATCCTCACAATTCCAAGTCCGTACCTTTTTTCCCACCTGAAGTCAGCGTGTCCACTATTACATTAAATGTAATTATTTCCAATTACAGACAAGATTTTAAACATGAGGTTTAATTACGTAAGATGCTCAAGTCAGCTTATCTTTCCAAAATATTAATGACTGCAGGTATATTGGTAAAACCTAAATAAGGTTTTCAAAGGAAGAATTTACCTTATGAACATACAAATTCAATTAATAAAGGAAATTGTGATTATCCTACACCTAAACATTACACATCATGGTAATGTGAGTAGTTTGAGATCCATAGTTATAGGAAAAGTTGTTGCTGGAGAGACAGAGAAGACAATAAACATGGTAATATAACATTACTGCAGAGAGTTGTCTTGGTTTTTATTTTTAATTAAATATTCTGGAGCCCAAGGAACTAAATGTTTGTGGTTTCTTCATTTTTTTTATAACCTTGATGCTTTAATCTCTGTTTTTACTTTATGAGTGCTCTGAACACTAGGGTGTTTCTGCATCTTGTGTCTAGCCATAATGGACACAAGGAAGGATCTAGTGCAGGGGAGACTTATTGTGTAAGGAAGTGGTGCATTTCAGTTTAGTTAGCATCTGGCTCTGTCTCTGAAACTACAGGTTCCTCTAGGTGAAGGCTTGTTAGTGGTCCATAATGAACTATGTAAGCACATGATAAAGTATTATTTGAGGCCTGCTTTTGAAGTAAGGACCTAAACCCAGTGGTTTCTGGGTCTACTGAGCACCTTGGTGAGCCAGGCAAGCAGAGCTGCAGCAAAACTCTCAGATAACCTGTTTCTGGGGAAATATTAAATCAATCTCTGCAAAAGTTGTGACACTGACAATCAGTGAAGTGTTCCTGTAAATAAATATTCAGATCTGAAGGTTTTCATGTGGTTACAGTTCCTCTTCCTTTGAAATAATTTAAACAATTATACTTTCAGTACAAGCAAGATCAAAACATTACTAAGAATTTTTGAAAATTTTATCTCATGTTTCCCCTGTAATTTCCAGGCATCTTACTGTCTGTTTTCTGTCTCAGAAGGTAAAACCATGCAACTGAGTTCTTGTCTTAAGGAAAAAATGAGCCGATCCTTGTATGTGCATGCAGGACAAACCACAGTTCCCTTCTCAAGCTAACCTGATACTGTGACGGTAGTAATGATTTTGGTGTGAGGGCTATGGATTTGTCCCTTTGATAGGGTTGTAAGCTGTATTTCCACCTTTTTTTGTCCATCTTCTAATTGAAATTTTCTCAGTTTTAAAATCAAGATGAGGAAATTAAAGCTGTATTTTGGAGTTTTAGGAAAATAAACAGTTAAGTTGGCTAATGTGGGTTTCTGAAATCATATGTCATAGAATCATAGAATATTTTAGACTGGAAAAGAGATCTAAGATCATCTAGTCCAACCATGTTCTAAGGACAGCTTCCACTGTGAATTAAATCTTTTAATCTGGAAACAGTAAAGTAGATGAAAACATTACAGGTGGATGGAAATTTACTTCAGTTACTAATCTCCTTCTCTGTGCTAAGTGTCACTACTGTCATTTCACTGAATTCAGGAAATCTTCCAGGCTTATATCAATGTCATGATTTGAGGAGAGGGAGCTTCCTATCATATTGTATGTTACCCATGAATAATTTTTCTTGGCTAGAGTTTACCTGAATGCAATCTTTGATGCTCAGACTGTGAAGTCTAACAGATCGATTCAGGACACAGATGCTGAAATAAAAGGACCATTGTGCAGACCAGATGTCCCATAGATATGTGGTAAATGTGGAACTGGTTTGGGAGATCTGAGACATTTTTCTTTACATCCAGAGTGAAAATTAAAAGAAGGAAATATTACAAGAGCCCTCATGATGACAACAGATTTGATCCTGACCCCATAGGTGCCAAGAGAAGTGCTGCTGCTGGCTTTCCTTTTGAAGAAGCAAGTGGATACTGAGGATTGTAACCTTGCTAATTGAGGATGTCTTTCTTCCACTGGGACCTTGTGGTACATTGTTATTCATCAGCAAATCATGCAGCAGCAGGTCCTAGGAAAGTCTTGCTTAATCTCTGCTTTATTTTAACTTTCTTTTTAAAAACTGAACATTGCCAGGGATCCCAACTTTGTTCTTGCAACCTCTGTGTCAAATGAGTACTAGATTTTTTAGCATACTTGAAAAGAGGAGATGTCCTCCAGTTGTATTTGCCTAGATATTTGAAAGGCTGGTGAACAGGAAGGAGGGTGAGAGGTCACAATAATAGTTATACTTGCAGTACATTTTCCAAAACAAATTTTTTTTCAAAGTAGATTTTAAAATTTCAGAACACCCATTATAATGTGCTGCCCAAGTGCCTAAATGCCTCTGAAAACAGCATTGGATCAGATTAAAAAAAAGACTTAGGCATGAAAATCAGCAGCATGACCTAGAAAGCTCCTGTTTAGTGTCTAGCTGCCTGTAGGCTTCTAAGATGCCAGTCCCTTTGTTCTTTCATGTATTCAGATCAGCATCCATTTTGCCAGAGCTGAATCTTTCAGCATGTGTCTCCCACTGAAGCCATTTTAGATCTTGACATTTCAAAGTTCCTCTGACTCTGTCCCTGAAGGACCATACCTAAAGTACCTTCCCCACACTGAACACTGCCCAAATCACCGTAGTTTTTCACTTATTGAGCAAAGTTCTTAAGTCTTGAACCAAAAAAGAATACAGCATTTATGGTAAAAATGGAAATGTGGATGGGTACTGTGGAGATAAAAGATCTCCTGAGTGAGAAGAGTCCTGAATTGTGGTCTGAATCCCACTATTTTATTGAACAATTGTTAAAAATGCAAAAATAGTTCAGGTAACAGGTCTCTTACCCAGACAACTGTCTCCCAAATATATTCCAGCCTCAGTAAGTTCATGCTTGCTTTCATGCTCTCTGTTTCTTTCTTCTAATTGCACAGCTATGACAGGAGGGATGGAGAAAGTGGTGTCACAGGGTTCAAGTAATAAGCAAATTGATCAATACTGGGCTGTGTATTTACCACTTTCTGGCTATTTTAGGAGTTGCCTCTGGCTGCTGCCCCACCACAGATTTATGAACATTTGGACAGAGTAGTATTTTCTCTGTCTCCAACATCACCAGGGTTTAGATCTCTGCCCAAAAGACACCCTTACGAAGTTATCACTGTGAATTCACTGCTATGGGAATGATTTTCTGTGTACTTGGTCTGCTGTATGTATGAATGTGGCATCTTAGGAAGACGGGGAGATCCCTGCCTTGATAGGTCCCAGTTTGCAGAACCAGGGACTGAATATCAACATTTGAGAGATGGAAAGACTGAAGGGACAAGAAAGTTGGCATGTCAAACACAGGACAACGGAAATAGCAGATTCTGGTAGGTTCATGTTTGTGTTAAACTGATCTGGGTGCTTCATTGCTTCTGGAAGGTATTAGAAATTTTGCGGGAAGAATGATGAGCTGACAGGATCGTTGATAGCTGAATAATTAAAGAAACTATGCAAAAATAAAGACCAAGTAAAGGTTTGACATAGAGCAAAGAAATGAAGTTTACCTCATATGCAGTTCATCAGTTCAGTCTCATGCTGGATACTGGTGGATTTGTATTCACTTTTGCAAGAAGGTCTTTCTCACAGCTGGTTCCCAACTCTTCCTCCTCCCAAAGAACTTGAGCATCTCTGTCCTCCTTCACTGTGCAATCTGCTGAATTCTAATTTTTTTTGTTAAAACAAGTGTTCCAGGAGTTCTGAGACCTTGCCTCTCCCCAGACCGTGCTGTCAATCAGACATCTTTCACAATCAATTGAATCAGAAAACTTCAAGAAGGCAGACATGAGCTAAAAGTTAAATGAAATTTTGCTTTAGGCCCAAAGGACCAACTTTGAAAGTCTTTTGGATGTATCTCCTTGTATACTTTGGGATAAGGTTAATTCCCTGCAGATGAAGTCAAACTCTTCAGACAGAAACAGCAAAAAGTTCACTGTCACTTTAAAGGAGGTTGAATCCATCCTCTCTTTGACAGCAGAGATAATGTCGCAGACTCATTTTCATATCTCATTCAGAAAGTAGATGAGATGGGAATCAACTTATTTGACAGATGAACACCCTGGAGATAATTTCAGTTTGTCACAGTATGTATGATTTCTTTACAATTACTGCCAAGTTACAAGAGTGCAGAAAACTGGCCCATAAATGCCAGCCATTCTGCTTTCTTTAATTCCCATAATATAAAACACTTTTCTAATTTTAAATATAAACACATAATTAGAAATTAAATCCTTCACTGGGAAAACAGACCCATTTTTTACAGTCAGACAGGAGAAAGAAATCACAGAATGGAAGGGAGATGGGAACTGTGGGGTTTGTTTCTTTGGGTTTTTATTTCTTCTTTCCTCAAATTTTGAATGATATGCTCTTGAGGGAGAGATGCCAGGTGCCTACTCCCTCCTTACTTCAGAAGGGTATGGTTCAGTGTGCTGAGCAACTCTGTACCAACAAAGCTCTCCTAGATAACAGGTAGATAGGTCACAGCATGTCAGAGGCACCAAATGTGTGCAATAGTGAAATGCAGAAGAGATGTGGCCCCTTGTATGACGTGTGTCCTGCTGCAGCTCTCGAACAGCTGACACCACTCTTCATTTAACACTGGCTGCCAGTTTGGGTGTAAAAATATTAGAGGGGAAACAACCCGATTTCCTGGGTTAAAAAACCAATTTTACTGAAGCTATCACAACATTTCAACTCTTTCAGAAACCTACTGGGTTCCATCTGAAAGTGGGATATATTCTCACTGTTATTATTTTCGCTGGAAGATTGTCCCAGATCATCACATCTCCGTCGGTTATTAAACTTTACATTTCTTGTTAAGTAAACCTGTGCTGGCTTATATTAATTTGTTCTTGAACCAGAACTGTATATTAACTTTTAGTCTCCTTCTGTGTGTTTTCCATCACCTTGGGTTTTTTTTGTTTTGTTTTGTTTTCCATCAACTTTTCTTTTTCTTCATAGAGCTGTATTAGGCTTACGAGAATAAACTGCTTGTTTTCTCCCGTTTAGGCCTTACAATTGCTTGTTTTTTACTTTCATTAAAAGTAGATAAGGCAAAATAAGTACTGGGCAATTTCTATGTGGAAATCAAGATATGGAAAATGATGGGTCATATCTTTAATCATCTCCATTTTGAACACTTCATCACCCCATTTTTTCTTTCCATACAACTAAAGAGTCTTCCTACACATCCAGTAATTTTCACACCTGATATTACCCTCTGGTAGAATAGACCTGAATCAAATTTATTTGGCCTTCTATTTCTTCTTTTCCTACTGTCACTGAAGGATCTCACAAGTTTGAACTAGAAAACTGGCTTTATCCAACCCTTGAGTCTCTCCCAGTGATTTTCATTTCCTGCTGTCTGTCCACCACAGATCTAGTATTGATCACTTCAGTGCTGCCCCGTGTGCCACTTGTTGAAAGTGCTGTGGTTGCTTTATAAAAGCATTGCCCTTACTTTTTTTCTGGTTTGAGCGTGTCCCCACCGACCACATTGCAAGTTGTAATTGGTCATCCTGGAGATGCACACGTGGGAGCTCTTGGCTGGTGCTAATGTCTCTGTACAAAATGTTCCAGTTTATTTCTCCTACCACTGTAGGACACTAGTCTTTCCTTGGGGACATAGTTCTGGTTGCAGCAAGGCTGGGGAGAGAGAAGAGGGACAAGCAGGAAGAAACCATGGCCTCAACTCTTTAGGTGCTTTAGCCCTGATATTCTTGAAGCAAGTGTTAGGTTATCCCAAACAGTGCCTTTGAGACAAAGTCTTCAGTAAACTGCCCACCAGCAAAGTACTAGGATTGTCCTGACTCTCTCTAACGTCTGTTGGACCCTCTGTCCTGGGAGATAAAGCACTGGTGGTTCATATCCACAGCACAGTTCCTTCTTAATATGCAGTACTCCCTAGAAGTCAGCCTTAAATGCCAACGATTTTATGCTGGATGTTTGCCTGAATGTAATTTCCTATGTATCTAATATCTGTAAAAGGATGCATCTTTGACATATTGCACCGATGCTCTTGTGTCAGTTTCAGTTTTGCCTATCCTGAATAACTTGATAGATGTTACACACAACAAAACCTACTGTGGGCTTTCTTCTCCAGCTGGACCTGCATATGTTCAGCTTGTCAAGCTGGGCTCCTGCATCTCTGCAGAATCAGACCTTATGCAGAGGTTAGATGCCTTTCATCACTCTGCATGGTGTATGCAATGGTGAGCTAAGAAAGATGATTTTAATACTCCCTCCAGCTCTAAGGTCTTCTTTTGTGATTTTTTTCTTTAAGACATTTATTAAATAACACACCCATACAGTCTCTACAATACAGACAGGTTCCCAGGACTCCCCCGGGAACTGGGTTAACTGCTAGTTCAATTCTGACACTCTATTTCAGTGCACACCATTTTCTAATGCAAAGTAAAATGATTTAATAGGAAGGGCTTAATGTCCTAACCTGATTAACCCATAGATGAGTGGTTAGGCTGTTGCCATCTCCCTGTTATTCTGGAGAAATTTCTAATACAAGCAACATAGTCTAAAAAGGGTATTCAATATAGTGAACTAGTGCATCCTTCTCTTGAGAAAATGTTTTAAAATAACTATTTTTCAAAAGTCTTGGGACCTCTGTCCTGTTTCTGAAAGAGATGATTTGAGAACCAAGCTTACTAGTTAGACTTAGTTGAAAGACGCTCACACAGAGTGGTCACAGGGTTATAAGTGTGTCATCCATTTGCATTTTCAGAATCTTAGATAGTGGTAGAGAAATAGATTTTTTTTAATCATATGTATATTTTCCAGTTTTATCATCTCCTTTTGCAACATGTGCAGTACATTTGGACTGTTACTGTGGATGGTGGTTGAAGCTCAAAACAGCAGCAGGACCACAGTAAGAAAGAGGGATGAGAAGAGAGAAAGTAAGACTGAAAACTATTTATACTTCCTCCTGCTAATTATTGTGTGCATGAAGTCTCACCAGCTAACCTTGTGACTTCTCTAAAATTGCATTGCTAATTAATTTCCTTACCTTTCATCCTTTGGAAATCTTTCATTGTCATTTTCCAGCCTTGCAATAACCTACTTTGTGCTGCTCAATCCATCGTGAAAGAGGTGAGTGCCATGCTGGAGAGGAGTAGCCCTGCTACTCCCTGCTCCCTGCTCCTCCCTGTGTGCTCTCTCTAGTGACTCTACCAATTGATCTTCATACTTTCCTGAATGTCCCTTACAAACATTCCTGGCACTATTCAGCTGGGGACCACTTCTGTTGCAGAAGATGTTGCTACAGCCTTATTTGGTGAGAACAAATAACACATAGAGAGGTCTTTGAAGCTGAACTCTTGGGAGGGTTGCATTTCTCATCCCTAGAAAAATTCTAGCATCAACAGACATTTGTGCCCTGACTGGGGGGCAAAAAGTCAAAATTTCAAGTTTTGGAGGGTTTTTTTGTTTATTCTGTGAAGAACAATATGAAAGTATGTAAACAGCCTTATTGGATTTTATCTATAAATATAATTGAGACATTCAGTTTTCATCCTGTTCCCATATGATGCACATAAGCCAACAGCCAAGAGAAGAACTGTCCAAGTCTGTAAGCTGCTAAAAGACTTATAGTCTGAGGAAAAACAATTTGCTCCTTTCTCTATCCAGTCTGAAGGACCAGATCCTGTGTGATAGCTTGACCATGCCTGGGTGAAAGGTACTCACCAAAGCCACTCTATCACTCCCCTCCTCAGCTGGACAGGGGAGAAAAAACATAACAAAGGGATATAAATTGAAGTAAGGATAGGGAGAGTTCACTCACCAGTTACCATCACAGGCAAAACAGGCTTGACTTAAGGAAATGAGTTGAATTTATTCTTCTCTGATTTTGATTGGAAGTAATGAGAAGTAAAACAAATCTTAAAGACACCTTCCCCCACTCCTCATTCCTTCCTGGGCTTCAATGTATTTCCAATTCTCTACCTTCTCCCTCCAATGGTGCAGGGAGACAGGGAATGGACATTATTGTTAGGACATCACAAGTCGTTTCTTCTCCTTTCCTCCTCAGGTATAGGAGTCCTTCCCCCACTCCTACATGGGGTCCCTCCCATGGGACACAGTCCTTTACAGACTTCTTCAACGTAAGTCCTTGCCATGGGCTGCAGTTCTTCACAAACTGCTCCAGTGTGGATCCCCCACAAGGCCACGAGTTATACCATAGGCTCCTCTCTCCATGGGTCCACAGGTCCCTGCCAGGAGCCTGCTCCAGATTTTGGGCATCCACCTGCTCCGTGGTATGCAGGTGGGTTCCTGCTCCCTTGTGGACTTCCATGGGCTGCAGGAATGTAAGTCAATGTAAGTTTCACCGTGGTCTGTACCAGGGACTGCAGGGGAATATCTGCTCCGGCACCTGGACCACCTCTTTTCTTTCCCTCTTCACTGACATTGGTGTCTGCAGAGTGATTTCTCTCATGAATTCTCTGCTGTGTCAGAGATCATCAGCACAAATCTCGACACTGTCTGGAACTGTCTGAACCTACTGCAGTGAGACTTGTAGTAAGATGGTGTAACATCTCTAACCCCCCAATTCTCTGAAATATTGCTCTTTTCTCCCCCCTGCCTGCCCTCCTGCAACTATCCCTCCCCTCTGTTGAGTGATTTCCTGGGTCCCTGGGCACATTAATTCTTCTCTGCCCTCAGCCTCCAGCGTGATCCTGGATGCAATAGCAAAGCATGGCAGTCACTCTTGAAACCAACACGGTTCAAGGCAGGAAAGGAAGGAGCAAATGGATAATGGGAATTTCAGCAGGATATTAAACATGCTGACATTCAAATATATTTCCAGGCTCAGCTTATTTTACAGCTCATCCAGCTATATTCAGTCATGGGTATAGTCACTTTCAAATAAAAGTAGGATTAAGCTATGAAGAAATAATTAAATAAAATTCAAACTGTCTAGATGTTGAAGAGGTTTGCATTAAAACCAATACTGATGTAAACATATAATTTCTGTCTTTTTAGTGCTCATTTCTTTGTGTAGTCTTAGATCAGAGAAAACCAAATTTTATTGTTCCTCCAGATATTATTTTAGAAAACTTCTTTATACAGAAAGGCTGATTAAGTGGAATAGATACAAATATAGCAAAGAACCAAAAAGAGTAAACATTATTCTTTCAGAGCTTGAGCTGACTGAGGATACCTTGTGCCTTCTCAACTAAATCCATGAGTGTCCTTGTACATTTTGCTTATTGAAGCAAGCTTGTGCAATGTTAAACAATGAAGAGGTATCTGTCTGATAGTAGCAGGGAAATTTAAAAATTATTCTAGTGAAAGAGGAGAAACTCCATAAAGATCACTCTGAATGGAAGTACCAATTTTTATTATTTCATTTAGGCATCTAAGGTGTGAATTATATTCTAGAAAGGACTTCCAGAGAACTGAAACTCTCCAGTATAGAAGGAATTGAAAACACTTATTCATTTTACTTTTACTTAGAAAAGTTTTGCCTAGAAACAAAAGAAGAAAAAATTATTTAGGGAACTTCATAGCTCCTCTCTGTTCAATTAATGTTTAGAAGTTATTGTCAAATATGCCTGTTAGAAGTGAGAATGCAGACAACACTAGCCTATTATTTGTGACAATTCTATATTTATTTAATGGGTGTCTTAGCCAAGCAATGAGTTATGTCATAAAATGTAAGTCAAGGTTGTGTGGTTTGTAACACAGATTAATATGCAAATATTACAAAGTGTTTAAGGCTTGAACAGTAGCTGTGTATTCAATGCTACCCTGAATGCAAAACCCTATTTTTGTCTTTATAAATCTGGAAATGATAAGTTCATTTGAAATTTTCATTTGAAAAGTTCTGTCAGTGGATTATTTTATTTCCCAATTCATTTCTTGACATATTGTTTTCCTTCTTAGTGGACTTCGAAGCTTCTTGAGTCCCTTTTCATATACTTCTCTGGTGTTGAAATTTTTTGCCACCTCACATCATTTTCAGTGTTCAATTTTCTCTTGGTTCACATTCTCTTCATTTGAGCTTCCCGCAAAATATCCCTGTAGTACATATCTCACACATTGGTTAGTCACCCCAAACCTTTTCCTTGCCCAACATCATTTCCTGAGTGAGGATGATAATTTCAAAACTTAATAAAAGCTCACTTTTCTCACAACATGCCACCAAAAATGTTTTGAACATCCACTATGAATTTTGTGTTTGAACAAGTTATTTAAAATGTCTGGAAGTGAATTAGAAAAATTTGGGGGACGATTTTTAATCAAATTGCCTATTAATTATCTTGACATTTCTCTGTTAGCAAATCCTTTCAAAGATTTCTCACTGTTTAGTGAACCTATTGGACTAACTGCTGATCTGAAGAGTGGGAATACCTTTCTTCCAGTGCTTTGTGGTTTCTGCATCATCAATGTCAGAAATGCACTCGAACTCCCCCTAAATGAATAGCCCAGGAACACTGAAACAGCTGAATATTTCCTTGAATGGATAATGCTCACACGTGAAGATCCACATTGGAAAGAACCTGACCTACTATCTTCCAGATGGGCAGGTGCAAGACTCTTGCAGAGATCTTGTTTCCAGACACCTGCTCATTTTTTCCTCTTCTTTGGAGTTTATGAAAGAATTCTGTCTCAATTTTATTTTTATGTTTGTGTTTTAAAATTCTTGTTATTTTATGTTTTAATATTTTCTGTTTAGCTTTTACACAGTGGCTTTAGTCACAATTTATATCTTTCTTACAACAAACAGCCATTAATTTCTTGCAGTTACAGTCAATATCTGATGTCATTCTTCCCTCTTTATATTTGTGCCTGACATTCCTTTATTCTATTCATAACAAAGTTGGCTTTTATGCTACTTGTGCAGCAATTCAGAGGAACGTTAAATCAAGCAAAATGAGCTTTTACACAGAAATCTTCTCAATTGCAGGGTAAACCATCAAATTGGTTTAACACAGTGCAGGTTACTTGCCAAAAATATGAATGAGATTTATGTATCCAGCTCTGCAGCACAGAGTGAAGTGTAAACAATAAAGTTCGTTTGCACATGGAGGCAAGAAGGGGCTGGAAATCGGGTCCACACCAGCCTCTGTAAATATCTCTCCTACTCACAGATAGATCCTGTGATGCACACATCATAGAATCATAGAACAGTTTGGGTTGGAAGGGATCTTTAAAGGTCATCTAGTCCAACCCCACTGCAACAAGCAGGGACATCTTCAATGAAATCAGGTATGTGCGAAGACAAGTAATCAAAATAAGGTCTTGCTCTTTTCCCATCTCCATCAATTATTTTTCTTAATTATCTTGTTTTTCAAGCCTCATGATTTCTGTAATTTACTACTTATGACAGTTTGCTGCTGGACTGAATAATACTGTGTTGCTGAAGTGCCCCGTGGACATGATTGTACCAGACACTCCATGGTCTTGGTCTGTGTCTGTGGGACCTGATTCCCTGTTATCCCTGCTTCCATGAAGCATCATCAGATCTCCTTTCAGCTGAAGAGCTTTAGTAAATCCTGGTTTTGTGAAAAGCAAAGCCACATCCCAGAGCAGCAAACAGCTGGCAATATTATCCCAATTTACTAAGGAGATTTATGTCAACATATATTAATTCATTTCTTGGGCCACAGCTATCATTTTCTTTGATGAAGGAAATGGCTTTATTTATTTGTCTGGCCTTGGTAGCCTCTGGAGTATAGTCTAAACAAACCAACAGTTTTCATGTATGCTTATTAAACATAACAATGATAGGAAATAAAAATAATAGGAAAACAAGAAGAGGGACACCCAGTGATTCAGTATCACATTGGTGTCTGCAGTGCCTTCTCTGAAGTGGTACCCACTCTGCTTCTCTGAGGAAAAACCCACTGCTCCCGTAGATGAAGCATACACCGTGCTTCACCTGTCTCTCTGAGTACTGAAGTGAATTTGAGGTGAGAGATGCTGCTCAGATAATAAAAACAAAGGAAAATATTTAGGCAAATGTCATGACTTTAAAGAAGAAACAGAGAAATACTTATTTTCAGAATATCACTCCTCATGGTATACACTATTTTCCTCAGACTTTTTGCCTGGCACTTGTTCTAGTTAAATGTTTAAAGCAAACATATATCTCTTGGTTAAAAACGCATTATAAGTTCATGATTTTTTTTATTCCTGCAGAAGTTCCTTACTAAGGTTATTAAATAATATTTTATGCACTTTTCACTTTAATCTCTGAGCAGACCCAACTCATGCACACCTGATTTGTTGTCACACAAACTGAAGCAGAGTTTTGGTGATTCAGATCAAATATCTAATTGTCGCTAGGGTTCTGCATCTTGAACAGATGGTTTTCTTCTGCTTGTCCGTTCATCTTTACAATGCATAGATTTATATATACTGCTGAGAAGCTTTTCATAATACACAGGCATATTTCCAGAATGCAGAAAAAATAGCTTGCTATCATGTACACCAGATCCTTGTATATGGCAGTGCTGTGTGTGGAAATTGCTTGACTGGAATGCCTGGAGAGGAACAACTTCCAGTTAATGTCTTGCCTGTGATGGGTATTTAAAAGTTTGCACTTAGTGAGGTAGGACTTCCCAGATAACTAGCTCTCATCTAATGACAAAAATAATGGTTCTTCCTCCCACTTGCTGTTTTTTGTGTTATTAGTAGTTTCTTTGTACTTCCAAGGCCTGTTGGATTTAATTGACCAATTGGCTAAGTTTTCTGGGACAGAACAGGGAGAGACGAAAAGGAGGATGGAGAGATGAAAGAGTGTTGTCTGTGAAGCTTCCTTTCCCCAAGACATTTCTTTCCCCTTATGCTTAAATTTTTTTTTTTCTTATCCTTAAGGGTTTCTTTTCCTTTTTGTAATTCACATTGAATGTTTCTTTCCTCTTCTAATTTTCTGCTCTACCAACATATGACTTCTAAAATTTTAGGAAATGTCAAAAGAGGCTCATGAGGTCATCACGTTGTATCACCAGTTTTCTCTATAAATGACTGGGTTATTGTTTTTTATTTTCCTCTGTTTTTTGAAAGATTCATACTGCAAACCCTGGCCTTTTCAAGCTAGAAGGAATATAACACAGGACAGAGCACCTCTGGCACTGTTTGTCACTTTATAGTGGAAAGTCAATTTCTGAGGGCAGGAGTTTGGCTGCTCTTGTAAGACAGGTTGAATTTGATCTTAATTCAGTCCAGGACTTTTTCAGCAGTGGTCGTAGTCCTCAACAGCTACTCAGCTGCCTTAAGCCAAACACTCAACCTAATTTTACAGAGCTTTTGATCTCTCATTCTGGGCAGCCTTGTCATTGTTATGATGAGTTAGAACTGAAATGGTCAGGCAGTTGGCCTGATACTTTAAAGGGACTATCATCCTTACATTGCTTTTATGGTACCAGCACACTTCAGAGAAGGGTGGTGCTCCCCTTCTCCTCTCTCTTGGAAAGCCAAGTCTTGAATTGTCTCTTTTGCAGAGTGTGGGTTAATCCATCATGAATCTTCCCAGACCTGGGTGAAGTGAGGCTTAGGGAAGGAAGGGGAAGGTGTGGATATCCCATATGTGCTCATCACTGGTCTTCACCCAGGTGCAGTTTAGATAGGCCCACTCATGGAAGCATGCTTCTGGGGCTGTGCTGGTCCTTGTGTGGCAGGCACAGACACTCCCTGGCAGAGGGCTCACATGTCTGTCCAGGCTGGTGCTGCAAGGTCCTGGGCTTGTAATGCCAGCACATACAGTATGACAAGAGTCATTGAGCCCTGCCTGCACCTCTCCCTCTGGGAATGATGGAGAGATGTTTAAAAATATATTCTTTTCAATTACATTTGCAGTGGTAGAAGAAAGGGTTATTAATGACTTTGCCACATGGAGAGGGTAGTCTTGACCCCTCTGAAGCCCAGCTTGGCTTTGTGCCACAGCAGCAGTTCTGAGTGTGTGGCACTGTGCAGGTGGCACTGCCCATCAAAGGGACCCTACTTTTCCAACCATGAAGGCAAAGAAAACAAAGGGAGAAGAACCTCTGTCAACACCCCAGAACACTACCTGGTGTGAGTTGAAAAGTGTGTCTGGGCCATTTATGTGGGAGGCAGGCAACATTCTGTTAATTAAGGCTTAATCTGTCATTTGTTACAGTACGTATGTTCTTCAAGGGAGGAAAAAAGTGGACTGAGGTCATGCTGTGAATATTTTTCCTTTCTCTGACCTGAAGTAAGGCTGACTGTAACAGCAACCATTCTTTTTAGTACTCTCAGTTAATGTCTACATATAGAACAGTCACTCCATCTACCACACAACACTTGGCAATAGAAAGAGAACATATTTTTCTATCAATGCAATAGGGGTATATTGGGAATGACAACAGAACTTGAATATAAGGTCTAACAAAATATATTCCCTAGATCTGACTAAACACTTACAGTCTCAGAAAATGTAATGAAAACAGGATTTAACTATGGCATTCTTCACTTGTTAAGCAATGAAGAATAGCAACTTTTCTTTTGTCATGAGGGAAAATACTTTTCAAATAAATGCTAGATCCTCCATATAAAGAATTTGCTAATATAATTACAGTTCTCTTTGCAAAATTGACCAGAGAAATTCAAGAGACAATTGCACATGGACAAATTCCCTGTAGTATGTACCTTTCAAACGTGATGTTCATCCTTTTGCAAACAGCTAGCACAGAGTCATTGAATTGCTAAAACATCAAGAATAGTCATAAGTAAGACAGAATCAGTGTCCTGATTCTCTGCACAGAGGTGAATTGAATCTGTAGGGAATAGATGGCTATTCTTTTTATAACCCTGGTCTAAGATGCAGTTCTCTACGGATACAGGTGGTCAGACCTGTGAACAAAATCCAGATTTATTAGTCTCCTTATAATAATCTCTACAGGCAGAGAATGCACATTTAGCCTGGACTCCCTTATTCTTCCCCACCCAAGTAAGTGTGCAGTTTATTTCACAAAATGATCAAGAGAAAGAAGTCACTCACCACCGAGTGAATACCCACAAAGTTATATCACAGAACTTTCAATACCAAAGTGGGGTCTGTCATTAACTTCTTGCTGAAGACAAGAAGCTATACAAGGAGACCATGAAGCCTTTAGTACCACTTTTTTGCATCTTTTTTAGGGCTGTTTGAGACATTTATGTAGGTGTTCTCTGGTTGGTTCATGCTCCCTAGACTAGTTTCTGCATGGGTCTTGAATAGTAAAATTGTATCCGTTCTGCTGTGTATGGTGTTTTACCATGGTTAAAGGGCCTAAACTTTAGTAATTTTGGTCTTACTCTTTCTTATTTGACTGTACCTAGAAGCTGGAGGCGGAGAGAGCCTGCTCACTCATATTCAATGCAGAGACTCTATATGGGGTATTTATCAGGGAATCATCCAGAGGAGCTTCAAATTACTGCAGTGATAGAGCTGAAAACATTTCATTCAGGAGACTGCATCAAGGGCACAGCACACAGGCTGTGTGCATACTCTGCCCACATTTACTCTTGTCAGGTTTCATACATCTACTGCATTGAAGTGCAGGCATTTCACAGCTGAAGTGATGAGCAACAGCAGTTTCCATAGGGGGAATGTGAGCTGAACAGTGTCACCCTTCCCGCCTTTGATAAAGACTTTGTGTCAGGTTCTTGAGGAAACTTTGACTTGCAGCTGCCTCCTGAATCTGACAACTAGACTCTACAACCTGGACATCCAACATTCAGCCGAATATATCTTCCCTTTGGGAGCATCTTCTCTAATACAAACAGTACATTCAGACTCCATGTTATATGCCTCCAAATGCTTTTCCTTAAGATACCTTTGACAACAGTTTTATGAAATAGTGCCATTATTGCAGAAGTTGTGTAATGTGCAGAGCTAATGAAGAGTAACTTGGGGGAGGACTAGCTAAAGTTTTTAAAGGTTGCATGTGTATTATACCTTTGTTTTTCTATAAAAATGAAGCTTTCTCAAATCTACTTCTGTCACAGATGTTCTCTGAAACCTCGTCCAGACTCGACAGCATAAAAATGTGGCTGGATCTGCATGCATTCACAGCCTTGCATTGTTGATACTTCTCCTGATCAGGAACTCAGGCTATAGCTGAAGTTAACAGCAGAAAGGATAAACTTGAATCTTAATCATTATAAGTCTATTGGTCTTTTTGAAGTACGTTCACCCCACTTTCTTGGCAATGACTAACAAAATGCTGTTTCTACAGGTTGTCTTTGACCCCAATTTCATTTTAATTACTTTTCACCAAACGAACATCCTTCATTCACATTCTGAACCCAGTTAATAAATATGTTGCAGTAACGACACGAAAGAAGGAGACAGAAGCCTCTGGAGAGTGAAGGAACAAGTTCTGGGCTTCCCCCGCCCATCTTTATTATATATGTGTCTTATAATTCACTGTGTATTGGAGGAGACGAAGGGCCTCCCCTCAATCACACTGGTCAGAGGAAATGTCCTTTAAACTTCTGTGCCCAGGAGAAAAGAATGTAAATAAAAAGATACTGTTGCAATAACATGGCTATGTTTACAAAGAATGTCTGAAAGCCAGTTACAAAAGAATGATAACATCCAGAACTGCAAAAGTCAGGGCAACATAAATACTTGCATTTCCAGTTTCTTAAACAATTTTCACAATTAAGTGTCTTTTCTGCCATCAGAGATAGTAGTTTGTGTGCAAAAGTATTCAGTTGGAATTATGGCACAGCTGCCACGTAGTTCAGGTGAACTTCAGTACACTTGGGACCTTCACTTAGCTTTCAGTGCTACTTTGAGGATTGATTTATCTTTTTAGCTACAGCACTGATCTTGAATTGGCAGTTGCGCAGTTAAATTAAATTTAATGTAGTCAATTTAATTTTCAGAGTTTTGCTTTTACACAACTTGTGACTTAATCCATCTTGAGAAAACAGTAGTATGGTTGGAAACATATACCAAACTGTTAGTTTTCCTATGAAAATCAGTAGAAATAACATTATTAAAAGATGTCCACTTTTTCTCTAACAGAAAAATAAGGTTATCTTGAATGTTCAGTGAAATTTCAGGTTCAGACAGTTCAAGTATGTTAGAGAAGATCTCAAACCTCTGTAGCATTTTTACCCTAATCAGTTTCTTCTTTCTGGGTGAAAGTAAAGAAAACTACTTTCTGAGAGATTCTGCATATTACTATCTTTCCTACTTGCCTGAGAGCTTGGTCTTACTTGTATAGTTTTAAACCTGATTTGATGGAACCACTGATTTCACATCAGGATTAAAAAGAGGTGGCTGAGTTGAGGTTTAGGCTTAAATTTTGGATTAAGACTCTCTTTCAGGCTGAAAATCAGAAGGAAAAAAGATACCAGCTAATTTTAAATAAATAAATTGATAAGCAATGAAGGGTGCAGCTGTTTCTTTTTCTGGAAAGCACCTTGTGTCTCTAGTTGGGTAAGCCTTACAGTTAACTGTCTCAGCCCTTGTACTGCACCTGAGGAAAGCTATACTCTGTGTGAGAGTAGAAAAATGACGTTCACAGTAAATGGGTTACTTTTCAGCACTAGGAGTGCTTTCTTGCTGCATAAAAAGAATGTACTTGGCAGTACACGTGCCTATTTGGCTAAATTATTAAAATACACACCTCAAAGAGAAGGAAATTTTTCAAACATCAAAGTAAATGGCCAACTTTATGTGTTCAGTAAGGTCTGATCCAAAATCCACTGAAGAAGAAGTACATTTCTGTGTGATTTGAAGGGCTTTGGTCCGTGAAATGTCAACGGTTTGACAACTCAGATCAAAGTTGCCTGGACATTTGCATGCCTGACAGTGCAGTTGAGTGCTTAGTGGGCTTTTTTGTGGCCTCAGCAGCTTTGGTTTCTGGCTGTTACTGGCAGCAGTAACATCAGTTCCCTAAATCATCAGCTTTGCGCGGGTGTCCCCTTTATCCAGGGTGTTTTCTATCACACAGTTTCCCTCTTGGCCTGTCTCAGCAAGACTCCACATGTCATGTGGATATATAAGGGCAAACACCTGCACCAACAAAGGCATTTCCAGTCTAAGTGACTGGATAGTCCAAGAACTGAGTGGGAGCCTTAATTAATTATTTCAATTGAGAGTGAGTTTCATGTCCTGTGACCAGATTTTGTGCCAAGTCATGGTGTAGCTCTTCCTGTTTGTTCCCTGGCTTATGTATTTTTGGATACTTTCTGTAGCTGAGCCGTGTAAATGAACAGACCTTGTTCCCAGACAGAAATATTAAATGAGAGTGACACAGCTGCTTTTTGGTGTCTGCCTGTGTGTCATACTGTTGTGCAGCCAGTGATGGGAGCTGGACCTGGACCCCCCACACAAATGCTGGAGTGGGAAGGGGAAGGCTGTGCCCTGGATCCCAGGTCTGAATGCTGCCTTGCTTCTCTTTAATATCTGCCTTTATTTTCACTCTTCTATCCTCTCTTTAAGCAGTGGTGTGTTTGATCAAAAGGAGTGTGCTGCCAAAATTGGAACATATATAAATGTATATAAATGTCCCTTTCTTCTGCCTGCATACATTAGAGAAAAGCACTTACACATATCACGTGAGAACAGAAATAATTAGGTGTTTGATTGCACATCAGGCTTCCCTAAATACATTCTCATCAGACATTCAGGAAACATTATGATTTTATTACCAAGGGAAAGCTTTGCTTTTATTATTTTTGTAGGGGTAATTGTTTTGGGTTCAATAAAACACAATCTTCTAACTAAAGAGTCTGTTTCAAAACCTTTGGCATAAAAGAAATTAACATTTCAGTTTCACAGCTTTTGTAATTGTAGCAGGCCTCTCTATTAGCTGGTGTGAAGCTGGGAGTTTCTGTTATGTTTATTTGTTTAGTAGCACCCACCTCAGGTTCACAGGACTCATGGGTAATACACTACTACAAGATTCTGGGAAAACATTCAAAAAAAATTTGCACACTTCATTGATGTCCCACAAAATGGTTTTGCTTGCCTGGTGATGTTAAAGTCATCAGCCCATATTTTACTTTCTGCCCAGAATAGTAAGGGGGAAGGTGACCATAAATGCCTTCTGCTCCTTTTGGCTTCCTCATCAATTCCCGTTTTGAGTTCCTGCACGGTCTTTTCTTAGCTTTACTTTTCTTTTCTCTGCTCTGCACTCTCTTGTTTTCACTCAATTTCTCTGTTCTTATACACATGTAAGTATCAAAACTCCTTATGATGTTCCCTTTAGTTCTCTGCTTTCTTGTTTCACACATTTGATGCCTGTTCTTTCTCCATGCTTGGTTAGTTTGGCTTTATCACTTCGCTGTTGGGATTTTTTTTATTGTTCATTCTGCCAGACTTCCTGCCTTTTCCTAGCAACCCTGAGAGATGCAACAGTACTACCTCCATTTCCTTCTCTTCCTCTATTGCAAACCAGGAATCGAACTCTTAGAACGAGTTGCATAGAAGTTGGACAGCATGGAGGGAGTAAACACAAGGGAATTTGTAACCTTGCCTTTCTGAAACACTATCTCCTCCTACATTGCTGTAGCATGGGAGCATATGTGAGATCTAGAGAAAGGAATGCTTTGGGGTGCCTTCAGCCCTCATTTTTCTCCCTGTATAAAGCAGGACTTTGTCAGCTTGATGCCATCAGTTTGCAGCAGGTGTGAGTACTTCCGTAACCAGGTCCTAGGCAGGAAAAGCAACTTCCAGTTAAGTTACAGCAGTAAACAGTGTAATGATAGAGATATCCATTAAATTAATGGGCACTCCAGGGATGACTGAAGTAGGCTCCTCATGGGATCTTGGGTCATCAGACATCCCAGAAGCATCCTCCAAAGACTCTGCTGCTGGTGAGACCATTCAGACCAAAAATATGATCAAAGGGCCAAATTCTCCACATCAGCACAAATTAATTCATCTGTCCGACAACCCATCTAATTTTAAGTTCTATAGACAAACAAGGTTCAATTTTTATTGTATTTGGTTGTGCATGGAGTACCATAGCCTTTGAAAGACCTAAAAGTCTCTGAGGCAGCTCCCCAGAACACCTGTCACGGAACTTGTATGCATCCATGTATATGCATGTACATCTGTATTTGTGTGTTTTCTCACACTTGTCAAGGCTTCTATACTTGACTAAATTTCATCTTACAATTCCCAGCTATGCTTTCTCTCCCAATATCTTCTACCTTTAATATTTTCATCTGCCTAATTCTTGTGAAAACAATTGCTCTCTCCACAGTCTTTCATCCAGCTGTACAGTAATTGTCAATGTGTTCTGAATATCCCATGTTATGCCCAATTACAGAGACAATGACTTTCGGGTAAAAAAGAAACATGGAAATATTTCAGGCTTCTGCTTTGGTGGCCTCATGTTCAAGCCTATGTACAGTAAAAGGGACAGCTCTCAAAAACAGCGTAAGAATTGCTCATTCTGGCTTATGCATTTATGTGCCTCGTTTCTTAGAGATTTCTCTACCTATTTCAGAATAATTTCCTTTTAATTTCCAGGGAATATTTATTTGATCTCCAGTGCACCAACTTCCAAGTCTTATTGTATGCCTTTCTTATGCCTGTGACCACAAAGGCATTTTCTGTCTCTTCTATAATACAACTGTGATAAAAACACAGCAGTTGTTCGGTATACAAGTCCTTCTGAAATTTGTATTTTTCCTTTATTCTGATCTGAAACAGAGTGTGCATTGAACAATGCTAGATAAAGGTGAAGTCTCTTGAGGTAGATCACGTAATGGCAGGACAGGTGTTATCTGAGGAGGACCCAATGAGCTGTAAAAAATAGCAGCACAAGAAACTCCTTTAATTTGTCATAGCTATGAATATTTGACATTTGATAACGAAATGCAGAAACAAAGTCCATCTTACTCACTATGATGCTCTAGGAAGCACAGATTTTCTTTCGTGTGTAACCTCTGCGAACATGAGAGGCTGAGTCTGGTGAAGAGAAGCAGCAGCTCATGCAAAGATTGTCTAACCTCTACAGAGCAAACTTATTGTAAAAATTGAATTCTCAAAGCTTTTACATTGAATGTTAAAATATTGAGGATCACACCTGCCTTGCAATAGATGCTCCAGTTTTTAATACATGAGAAAAGTTTTTCCTCCATGTGCACTTGTTGTTTACATGCTCTGTTTTCTCCAGTGTCTCTGAGCAGAAAAACAGCAGAACAAAGACACTCTGAGATGCCCTGGACATGCAAGGTCTCACTGAAGGTCAGGTCCCACTTCCCTTTGGAAGCTGAGAGCACAGAGAACAGTGAACGCTATGTCAAAATACTCTGTATTGAGGTCATTCTTAAAATGCTCACTTATCTTCATACCATATTTGAGATAACCCAAAACTTCTGAAATTACACTGTGTACCCTGTTGCTCCTCACAGCCAAATAGTTCTTGCTGTGCCTCTTTCTGATCACAGTTTAAATTTATGTTGTTTGACTTAGGTTTTGTATTCACTGATGCTTTTTTTAGATGGCCGGCATTTTCTTTTTGATTTCTCTTAACATTAATAAGTAAATAAGGAAGAAGATAGGGAGTAAGAATTAAGAAGATATGGACTAATTATCTCTTTTCTTCTTTTCCTCTGATGGAATCAAATAGGAACAGAGGCTGAAAGAGGAATACAAATCACTTGTTATCCTGACACTGCTACTCTGCAGTGTCTCAAAATTTCTTCTTCCTCCTTTCTTTGGGTGTGCCCACCTGGATCAAGAATGGGAGCAGGAACCTCACTCATGTACATCCTGCAGAGAATTCCAAGGTCTCACGCAAGAGCCAGGAAGAAGTTGTTGAGTCTCCTTTCTACAGGCTCTCACTTTATCAGCATCTAGGATTAACATCCCAAAAGAGGGAGCAGGAAGGAGCCCATCTTCCCCCAAGCTGGGGCCCAGCATAGCAGGTAGAAATCATACACTGCCTTATAAGGGGTGACATTGCTTCCGAGGCTTTCACATCTCTTTGTGCTTCCTGTATGTTTCTGCATCAAACCTTCCCATAATACTCAGGTTCCAAGTCAGATCCCAAGTTCATGCTGCCTAGTTTGTAAGTTTTATTCTTTTCTACAGAAAATATTTTGCTGAAATAATGTAAAACTTATTTTAGGAAGTCAAAACCTACTTTTTGCATCCTGCTTAACCTTCATTAAGAAAAATACCACCTTATATTATTTCTTTTGCTCTGTGTACTGCAAGCCCTCTCTTACTATCTTAACTGCTTTCAGAGGTCTGGGATTGTTCCTTTTAAGTGCCTGTACCCATTCTTGACAAACCTAATAGCTTGCAGATAATTGTGACCACAGAAAATAAGTTCATTGTGTCTGGGAAAAACGGTCCTTTCCTCCCACAGTTTGCAAGGTAGATTATTGAGGTTATTGATGAATTCATTCCTTTGACACCTCCACGCTGTAATGTGACAGCTGTTAGCAAATACTGACTTTATGGTGATGGCTGTAGTTTTGATACAAAACAAGAGTTTGGCCAAAAGATTCTCACCTCCACCACGTACTTTTAATTTAGTTACAAAATTGTAACTGTTCAGTTCCATGGCTGAGACATGCAGTTTTGAAAGGACCAGAATGATTCCTAAACAGCTTAAGCAGACAAATTTGTCCTATATATGGACTCTTGTCAAATGTAGGCTATTTTTTTTCACACAGTTAGCATAAGACTGGTTTCACAACATTATCCCTGGTTACAAATCCTGCCTGAGGGTTACCTGTTCCAAATCTCTCATGATTCCTCTCTCCTTAAATGCTAAAAAATGGCAGCCAACCTTCTCTTCCTCCAAAAAGTTTTATAAGTGACAATTAGAAAGCAAACTAGGATCTGTATCATGTAAGACAAATGACTCAGATGGTGCAAACCTGAGGTTGGTAGAGGAGTCAGTGCAGTAAGGCCCAGCCAAGGCAGTAGAGACCCTGACCTCCCTTACCCAACTCCCAATTCCTAATGCCTGTGGAATTGCAATAGAGGATCACAGCCTAACAGCATCCTCTCCAAAGATGGACCCCCTGCTGCATGGCAAGTGCACATACCCTCTTTCAATAATGAAAAACTTTGGATCCCTTATTGTGTGTGAAAGGGTTAAAATATAGAATGAAGACTCTTATTCACACTACTCTTGTGCCATGCCTTTATTGCCCTAAGCATCTGCTGCCCCTCTGGATTTCAGTGGTGACTGGGAGCATTCTGTGCATAGAGTGAATCAATGCCAGAGGTTGCAAACCCACCAGAATGAGGTCCTGCTACCTGATGGGCAGGTGGCAGCGTACTGCTGCCTCCAGGTGTACTGTGGAAGCTAATGCTGTACTTTTCATCAAATTAAGAGAATTGGAAAACATTGCCAAGAGAGTCTCTATTCTGATGAACACTCTGCTAAAACAGATGGTCACTAAATAAGAAGTTTGTTTGTTTGTTTGTTTGTTTTTCGAGTGAATAGATTGCACCGGTCTCAAATAACACTCATTGGCCCCCTGTGGAACCAATCCACTTAGCTGGGAGAAATTTGTGATATTCCTCATTCTGAATTTTTGGATCAGGAGATACCCAGCTGTAATTCATAATTATAATTTTGGAGTTTCAGTGACGTACCAGAATCTTTTGAGTAACAAAATGAGGTGTGAATGTTTTTTAACAATGGCAGCAATTAAAGATTGGAGAGATTTATAGAGTGGTGAGTGAATGCATCATCACTTGAAATCTTTAAATCCCTTACAAAATATATTTTTTTCAACACCCAGTATTATGGTGATAGATGCAGAAGCCACAGAGAGGATTTCTGTAACTGAGGTTATGCAAAAGGTCAAATGAGATGGCCATAATGATCCCGTCTGGCCTGAACCTATCAATCAAAGGGCATTAAATTTTACTCACTGAGCTGAACATGTGATTATGCAAAACAGAAGTAGAAGGATTTTCCTGCTTGTAAAGGGAGAACCTGGAAAGAATAATAACCCTGGGATAAAAATATTATGCTGACCTTCTTTCAGAGCATCTACAAAGTTACAGTAGGTCCTCTTAAGGTTAGCATAAGTATCTTGGTTATTCCAGATGAGATGAATTGTGGAGGCGTATGTGGCAAAAGCTACAGCCCCACAGGCTCAAGACTGGTGGGCACAGCCTGAGGTTGCCACAGTCTGAGGCATACTCCCTGCTCAGGGTGAGATTTTGGTTCAGCCCCAGCGTCCCTTGTACCTTAGTTTATATATTTCGGTTGGTTACTACATTACCTAATGTTCTGTATAAGGTTATGTTCTGGAAATTTCATTGCAGTTTGGTTCTCTATTGGTTGTATGTTAATCCTTGTACCCCCATAGATTACTTTCCCCTGCTTGTATCCCCATAAATCCCCTGCTGTCCCTAAGACCTTGCCTTTGGTAACTGAAGCCTTCAGCTCTCCCGGACCCCTGTGCCACCTCTCCTGGACCCCGGACCCTCTCCTACCTTCCCTGCTGCTTATCCCGGGAAATAAAAGAGATGGAAATCTCTCCAAGACCCTTCTCTCGGGTCTTTGTCCTTGCCTGCGCCTGCACCATCAGCCCGGGGCTCTCTCTATCACAGAGGACCCAGAACTAAAAGAGCTGCCAGAGGACGCCCTGTGTTTGGGGAAAATGCAAGCTGCAGCCCCCGGGAAACCAGGGTCACTCCCAGAATAACGCTGAGTGGCCTCGAGCAGGCCCCCAGAGCCAGCATAAATGAATTATTAGAATGGAGTAGATTATGAATGTATAATTTATTCTATGACCTGAAACAACTGATATTCAGAAACACTTCTGCATCCAGCTGCAGGATGGGCAATGAAGGATTGGTGTGGAGTTGTTCAAGTAGTTTAATGAAGTTCATCCTCATATTTTCTTTGTGATATTGGTCTACGCTTTTTATAGCAGCGTATTTCAAAAGGGACACTCAGTGATGCTTTTGCCACATCAATAGCCTCAATAACCTTTTTCCTTCCTCTGCACTGTGAAACAGTGCCCGGTCTCTGTTGGATCTCTGTGTCCAGAAATTTGGATTAAGTTTTTCTCACATTAAGATGCAAGAAACTGAAAGAAAGCACTTTCAGTTTTTCTGTTGGCTGGAGCCACTTTTAAAAGCAGAGGGATGTGTGTGGTTGGAGGATGTGAAAAGGAGATTTTGTACTGGCATATACATGTGTAAACATATATTCAATGATTTGTAGAGTTGAGCTGTACAGCACCCAAGAAATACACGGTCTTTCCCCAAACCTCCAGTGTTTGAAAGCTGGTGGGTTCAGCTCCTGATAACTGCTTTCATCAGTAGGGTGACAGACCAAAGGCTTTTTAAAATGTCTTTCAATCAGTGTAATTGATTGGCAGCCATTGATTAAACAGTCATGTGGACCAATGCTGATTACTTCAGTTTGTAAGGGAGTGGGCAGGAAATGGAAATCACGAATGTCTACAAGCACGTGCTAAATTGTATTATCAATCAGATGGCCAAAGGCTGCAGTATGTTGCCTACTAGATTTGGAAAGGAGAATGGTGTTTGTGGCCGGTGAAGTTGTCCTGGAAGTCGCAAAAACATGTCAATTTTATTTTTGTCTCACTCTGCTCTCCTAGCTCAAAATTTTTAGGTTTCAATGTTCTATGTGGCACTGTATGTCAAACAATAACATTTACATTACAAAATTTCTATTTCAAGCTAGCTCTTTTTGGTGATTGCCATTGTACAAGGAAAGGTGTATGAATGCCATTTTAAGGGCTTTATGAGTTTTATGAGTCTTTCTTCATAGAGAAAATATACATTCTGTTGGGGCACAGGATTTCCTGCATCATTGAAAGTTTCAGTTCCTCAGAAAGATTCATGGAGCAAAAGTTAGTCATCTGTAATACTGATCTCTCACTGTGTTTTCTAGACCTAAGATCTAGATCCAAGATTTCTAGACTAGATCTAAGTCAAGAAGGGAAAGTTGAACCTTGACAGTTCTTTCCAGGGGTGAGTGTTGTGGATCTGTGAGATGATCACAAAATAGACAGAATGAGACTTGCCTTGTGGCTCTTTCGGTGTGATGGGATTTCTGTGAAGGTGGAAATAACAGTAAATGTAGCTCAAGCAACTCTGTTGGCTGACTGTGAACTAGGGCAGGATTGGAGAGAGGGGAGATCTGAGCAAAAGAGAAAACAGAAGGGTTAGCCTTCTAGGAGGACCAAGAAAGAAAGGCTGATTCACTGAGAAGCTCCTTACTTGGGAGCAAAGCAATGTATAAATATCAGGGATGGTTAGTGAAGAGGAGAAGCTGAGGGGCAAATGCCAGAGAACTCTTATCAAATTCTAAGAGGTATGACAGAAAGCTGGAAACACCCTGGCCTCACATATTGGGGATCCACCACACCACAGCTTCATGTAAACTTTTTTTGGGTGATTTTGTTTTTTCCAGGGCTGTATCATCTTTTATTTTCCATTGGGATTTTTCACTGTCAAAACCGCAGTTAATGAAAGATTTTTGGAGTACATTGACAGAGTACATTGATTTCTGTCATTGCAAGCAATATTTTGCTTTCAAATCAGACTCTGAAACACCAGTCTCAGAGTCTGTTATTAATTCCTGATGTCATTAAGAGATGTCTTCTCTGTCTGTGATGCACTGACATTTATTTTATAAGGCACTGACATGATTATAGCTTTGATTTGATTTTCTACCCAATATAGTTGGCCCAGGATTCCCAGGAGTTATATTTAAAGTTAGCTTCCTAAGTTCATGTTTCAGTCATCTATAAATGAACTAATTTTTTAATATTTTAACACCTAGTTTGGCAGCTTTCAGCTTCTCAAATCTTCCTTTGGCCAGGCCACTTACTCCAGTGCCCAGTAATATTATCGACTGTGGTAATTCTTGGCCTTCTTCCCAAGAAGAGCCCTTCAGCACTGTTCCACAGAAAGCCAAGGAAAGATGGATAAGCTGAAAAGTAGGCAACTGCTCTCTCTGCAGTCCTTTCTCATCTGTTTAACCACAGTGTGGATCCCATATGTGCAACATCTCTAGCCTGCACCTTAGGGATATAGAAAGCCACCGGGAATGCAGCAGGCACAGGTCAAAAGAGTGAGACTGATAACTGTAAGACTGATAAACTCTAAATTTTGCAGCAGAATCTGCCTCTCCAAAACAAACAAACAAATAAACATGTATTGCTCTATGCAGTCATTCTCAGAAATATGTTCAAACTTTTCAGTTCAGTCTGGTCCGACTTTCTAGGGGCCAAATTTGACACCTGCATATTATTTGGGTGACCTGGTTCTTCTACCTGCACTGGAGAGCCTCTTGAAATACATCTGATGTTTCCACGAGGAGTAAGGAGTAAATGAGGAGAATAGCTAGGCTAGGTGAGGCTATAAAAGTATACTCCTCAATCTTCAGACTGAAATACTACAGCTCTTTCTGAACTCTTGGCCTTTATTCACAGTGGAATGTTTACAAAGCATCAGGAGATTTTACTCTTTAGATATAGAATGCCTTAAAAGAGTGTACTTTATGCCAACTACAAAGGACCTCAGAATCAGACCTTATATGTTTAATCTGGATGTGCAGAAGTAGACTGTTCCACTCCTCATGCCTCAGTGCATTAACTAATCTTTAAAGAACAGGGATTAAGGAGAAGCTTTCCCCACAAACAGGTTTGCACTAGCTGTCTAGCCCTGGTTGCACAAATTCATTCAGATTCCTCAGAGGTGTGTAGTGCTGATCACTGTCCAGAGACAGGACGCTGGATTAGATGGACCATAGGTGTGATCCAGGGCCACAGTTTCCAGGTAAATTTCCAGTACAAAATGATACTACTTTCTTGCTTTGTTTTTGTGGTTATTTTAGTGGTGTTTTGGGGTTTTTTAATTCCTTCCATGTACCTTATTAATTGTTCATTCTGTTGATGTACTGGTACTGGTGTGTGGTAAGCTGAATGAGTTGGATATTTATCTCCTCTTTTTAGTCAGTGCTCATCTTTTCCCTGGTTCTCTCTAGGAGCCTCTTTGACCAAGAGAGGTAGAAGAAAATGTGTGTCTCTGTGTCAGGAGGGCTGGAGACAGGAACCCACCAGTAAATGAGAAAGGATGATCAATTCTCCTGAGTTCGTTTACCTCAATTCAGGTTTTATTTAGACATTCCAATACCATTCAATGCAAAGGGAGAAGTACTACTATTTTCTTACCACCAGCATTAGAAATAATAATATTTAACACGGACAACCTCTGTACATGTTTTTCTCTTTGTCATTTAAATTTCTAAAACATAGCAAAGTAAAATTGTTGCCAGTGTTAAACAGCACAAATGGACCTGACAGTGTTATTAGAATCATAGAAGTGTTTAAGTCAGAAAATACTTCTGAGATCATCAAACCCAACCATTAACCCAGCACTGCCAAATCGACCACTAAACTCTGTCCCTAAGCACCACATATTGGTTTTATCTATCTCTTCCTACATAGATACAGATATATATTACTTCCATTATAACATTCCAGGCATCGGCACTACCTGAGAGCTCTTTGCAACTGCAGCTTATGCATTTTGCAGTAAAATTTCTCTCTCCTTCCCTTTTCCCTCCTCTTCCTCCGCCCCCAGAGAACTGACAGGCTTTCTACTGACAAATGTTGAGTATAGCTCCTGAGGATTTAGCATGTCAGGCTGTGTCTACACAGCTTAGGTTTCTATTATTACGCAATGGCTTAGAGGGCAGTGCTTTGCCACATAATTACAGAGCAAATCTGTGTTAGGACCAGGAGTTTGGATATCTCTTTCTGTACCAACTATTTGCCTCCTGCCCACTCAAGACTCCTCCCTGACACGCTTACTTGTTTATTAGCTTCTTTTTCTATCCTTGTTTTCTCTGGCTTCTGGTGTTCTTCCCTTTCCTATGCTACATATTTGTTTATTTCAGAAGTGAGGGATCTGACTGAGTCGTGCCTGCACGGATTCCTGTGCACCACAAAACACTTGCTGTATGTTGCATCGACAGAAGAGGTAAGAAGAAATTCCTGAAGCTGCCTGCTAGTTCTCTCGGGTTTTTCACTTTCTGTCTTTTTTTTTTTTTTTTTTTTTTTTTTTGGTGTGTGTGTGTGCACATTGCTTGTCTTACAAGCCGTGCAGGCTCTGCCATCTAGAGCACTTTGTGAGATCACTCCACTTTGCTGTTTTTCCTTCTTCCATCTCTGCGTGACTGTGTGTGTCTGTATCTCCCTGTCTCTCTTCCCCCTGCGGTACAAATCGGCCCCCCACCTCAACACACATGCACATACACAGAAGCTGGGTTTGCTGGTATGAACTTGAAGACTTGCAATCCTGAAATGCATGTGTTATCCTGGGATGCACTAGCATCAGAATGCTCAAAAAGCCTGCAGGCTGCTTAGTCCTCCAAGACTGGGTTTTTTAAACCACACAGAAAAAGAACAAGTTATTCACTTTTTTTAATTCTTTTTTTTTTTCCTTTTCTGTTTTTGTGCTTTGGATATTACTGAACAAGGAGTCTCAGGGATTCACACGCTCGGACTTCACTGAATCAGGCTGCATCTGACAAACAATCTTGTCTGCATTTTGGTTTGCTAGAGATCAACTGGGATTTTTCTGATTCTATCTTCTTTTGAAAAAAGGATGCATGGAATAGAAAGAAGGTCTAAGTGCCTGTCTGAGACTATTTTACCAAACCTGGGATAAATGTTACTTCTCAAAGGTAAGTACAAGATTTTTTTCATATGTATGTATAAACTGTATAGATATAATATGAACTATATGTAAGTATATGTACCCAAAACATTTAATAGACAGTTACCTCTGATGGCAAAAAATATCTCAGTCATGCATCTTAAAACATGAGAGAAATGTATAACTTCATCTCCCTTTACATGTTAGCTTAGACGAGATAGTTCATGTACAGTAATCGATCTCAGTTTGGTTTCTGCTGCTCTTGGTCTGAAAAGGTACTTCAAAAAGAATATTTTTTTAAGATTCAATAGGAAATTTTTATGGTAGTTTTGAAACAGTGGTGGAAAGATGTTTAAAAAAAGGATAACAATTTTGTTTCTAATAAAGGAAGAATTGAGGAAGAGAGTAAAGCTGTGAGAGTAATTTCATCTTTCTGAGGAATTAGTAAATCCTGCAAGTCTAAGGAAGAACTTTGCTGGACATATCAACTCTGCTGTATGTAAAACCACACAGTAAAAGTGTGGGGACCTTGGCAAATGTCATGTAAAGAAATGAAAGGCAGAGGAACAGCTGGAGAAGGGAAGGGAGTGGAGGGTATGGAGAGGCATTTGGCATCCACTTCAGTGTCTTCTCTCACAGAGGCTGTTGTTCTGGATAAGGTGATGCCAGTTCTGATGGACATCTAGAAGTGGCAAGGTGGGCAGATGAGGGATGGGGTACACAAACAGGTATATGCTATGTCATGTCTGTCTGACGTCATCAGACATATATGCTCTCAGCAAGATTAAATGTACTGAGAATTAGGGTGGGGGAAGCATCCAAGTGGCAGCACAGTACAAGATATAGCAAAATGGAAACTGTCTCTCTGATTTACCTGGACATATGCACATTTTTGGGACAAAAAGCAAGTGCATGACTGAATAAAACAAGAAAGAAACTGATGGGTTAAAAGAAATTGGCAGTGAAATCAACAAGTCCCAGTATGGTAGATTGGTAACTGGAAATGTAAAATGTTCAGTTGTGGTGGTTTATGTAAGGAAGAGTTCTTAAACTGGGTAACTCCTGCCTACAAAAAAAGGAAAAATAACATTGATTTAAATCTAGAGTATTTTTTTTCTTTCCAGAATAGCTGATTTAGTATTTTAGGGGCAGTGCCATGGAGGTATTAAGAAGAGTACAGTTTATTTTACCTACCCCATCTTTGGGATTAATATGACACAAAAACTCTTTTGATGAGAAGAGATAAGCAAACAGTAAACATCGCTTCGGTCTATAAAATCACAGTTAATTAAATTAACACCTCTTAACTTTATTATACAATGTTCACCATGGGTAAGTCCAGCAGATGCAACACAATTATCATGGGGATTTTCTGTTCCTCCAGAAAAAGGAAACATTTCCATGCAGGGGATTAATTTCCTATTGGACCTTGCTGTGTACAGAGGCTGTACAAAGGCAGATTTGGGCTTGTGGTGAGAAGGAAGAGAGACAGATAATTACTTTTGCCTCGTTTCAGGCTGGTTGCAGTCTCCTTGTTTACAGCTTGCCCTGTGTCCGTGGTGAGTTTGCATTGCCCACAGATCGCCACTTGAGCCCAACAGAGTGCTTCTCGTGTGCACTCTGCTTGGAGATGCTGTGTTGCAGCAGCATGAAGAACTCCACACCTTCCCTGAAATCGCTTCTAATTCTCAGGCAGAGAGGGGATGCAACAAAAAATAAGCAATGCCAGCAGACAGGAAGCAAAAAAAATCATACTGAATCAAGCTGTTTTAACCCATGAAACCTAGCAAAGACCTGTATCACCTCTTGGATCAGAGACAGTGTGTGTCCTGCTCTCCCCAGCACAGCTCTGGTTTCTTTACAGTGACTCTGGGCCTGGTGTCCCCCAGTATCTGGCTGTGCAGGGCACTGGCAGGCAGGCAGGCTGGCATCCCTTGGTGCACCATAAAGTGTGAGAAATGTGACCCAGGTTCAGCAGCCCCTGGTTGCTGCTGTCCCCTCTGCCTGACACTGCTCTTCACAGCATTAACACTTCTGGTTTAAATTTACAATTGGGCCACAACTGATCATTTTTCCCAATGGGAGGTACAAATGGCACATGTAGTCTTGCCCCGTAGCCTCTTCCGCCTGCTGCTCAGGTGGATCCAAGCTGACACCTCCCTGACAATCCTAGTCAGAGTTCTTCTGCTCCCCTTCTTTGCAGAGGAATCTGTTCACTGACTCAAGTTTGCAATGTGATGATTTATAGATCTTTCTGATCTGCCCCCCACCCCTTCTTTTTTTTCATCCCTATGGGCAAAAAAACAAAATGAGAGGTCGACTCAAACTGGTTAATTGGTAGTAGGTGGAAATATTCTTCAACAAGTGACTTAATTCCCTGCTGAGGGGTTGTGGACTGAAAACCCTTGAGGCTGGATTTGCTACCCACCATCACACAGGGGAGGGAGGGGATGATGACAGTGCCTGTTCACCCCCAAATCCCTTTTGCATTGTTAACACATTTCCGTCTTGACCTACAAAGATCACATGTGGGAGAAAAGGGATAATTTGTTCCAAGAGTGTACTCAACATTTTTTTCCTGGCCTGAACACTCAGCTTTACTTTCTTTGTTTGTCTTAGTGTGCTGTCATCATTTTGCTTTTGTGGAGAGGCTAATTGTCCTATGGGTGCTGGACTGAAAAGCAGCAACACTCTTTTTGGCCGAGGATATCTGTGGCTCCTTCAAGCCAGTCCAGATGACTCTGGAATTTATTGGCCAACACGAATAGGCCATTGCTGTATTCCTTGTGTCCTCTTTGTTTTACCCATGTAGAATTTGATTGTAATACCAAAGGATCTCACCAACGGGCAGGGATTTAATCTATCAGTGTCCATAGGCCATAAGTGTTTGCAAGGGGCTGAACAGCTCCCAGTTATCAACTGAAACTTGTGGCAAAAGACAAGGTTTCATCTGAGTGCACCGGAATAATAACAAACCCCACAAATCGTAAATCAGTGTGATGCAGCACTGCAGTGAAGGGCTAGCTGTTACTCTCTGCCCAGCCCAGCTCCACCCAGGATGCACAGAGGGAGGAAAGCCTGTAAGTGATACTTCTGATTCTAGGAACTCAAATTACCTCCTGCATGGGTGACTAACAAATCCTGGCATGAAATTAACATATGTAAATATGTCATTAGAAGGCCCACACTGATGTTACATGGACAATCAGGGAAAGGTCATGTCATTTAGAAGTATTTCTGCTTCCCTTGGATCAGAAATTGTCACCTTACTTCTGAATATTTACATGACAGCGTTTCTGATTTTTCTCTCTTCCTGTCCTTTGCTTTGTCTTACCCATGATGCAGGTTTCTGATGACATCCTCATCTTTATGGGTAAACATTGGTGACAAATCCAGGATACCAACTTCAGTGCATAAAATGAGCAGCAGCAGTAAAAGTCAGAAAATATCTTTTCAGTTAAAAGAAATTGCTGATTTGTAAACATGGGAGAAAAGGAAAAGACATGCTGTCAGGGTCTGCTCCTATGCAGAATCACTATTGACCTACATAGAAGGCAGAGCTGAGTGGGAGTTTTCCAGTATAAATATTTCTGGTTTTTGCAGGAAAATATACTTTTTTCAGAAAGAAACATGATTGGGATATGGTTAGTCTTGTCAATTTCCTGACTGAAAAAACTATAGGGACAAAATTTCCAGAACACCTCATCTTACATTCTTTCTGAAAGATAAATTTTATTATTTCTTTTCAGTTCATGCATTTTGTATGAAAACTGAAAATAATTCATATGAAACTTGATCATAAAATCCCATTTTGCTAAATGACAAGCAAATCTGTGAGTTGAACCGGAATTAAACATTTCTGGCTCATTAGAAGGCTTGCACACTTCCAGTTTGGGACAAGGAAACAGCAGACATTTTCATTTCAACTCAAGAGACCAGAAAACTTTTGTCTGTCAAGTCTTACCTGGGAGTCAATTTATTTGACTAAATGGGATTATTCTAGGGGCATCTTTGACAAGGAGTGCTGTGAGATATCAAGGCCTCTGAGAGTTTGCTCTTGAAATCACTTTTTCAGCTGTGGAAAACTTGTGGGCTGAGAGGATATGGCAGCTAAATAACAGCAGGTAGGAGGGGATGGCTGCAGCAATAGTATGAGCAGTACAATGGAGCATTTAGGAGGCTTCTGCTAATCGCACCTCAGGAAGGAACTGGTCTCTAATCCTCTGACAGATCTGCTATCACTGTGGAAGAAGGTGAGATAAGGAGAGGGCCCTGGAATAGCAGTAAATCCAGGGTCCTGGATGATGGTTGGTCAGAAGGTGAGAGGTAGGGCTGGTGCATCCCAGTGCATAGCAAGACAGGTTCTGAGCAGAACAGAAGCTGGATTAAGGATAAAATCAACAGAAAATACATGATGGCTGAAAGCCTCTTTTCTATTTTAATAGAGCTAATGTTGCACTGAAATCCCTGGAAAACCTGTGTGTGGCACTGGTGCAGAAAATTATCAGTGTGACTCTTTACCCGAAGCCAGAAGAGGTAGGTCAGGGTGGTGCATAGGTCTTTGTGTGCAGGACTGGGACAAATTGCTGCAGTTGTCCAGTTAGGACTGTAGAATTTGAGTTGACTTAGCTGGGAGAAGGAAAGACTACGAAAAACTCATATGTGATCAAGTCACATGGATTGTGGTGACTAGACACCTTTGATATTGGAGGAAATACCTGCATTGGTGAAGAAGTAAGGAATTTTTCCTCTTCTACCTTTAGAATTATGATTTGCTTTAGCTCAAAATGGTACCAGTTACCAAGAGCCCTTAGCCATTCTTTTGTCATGTCTAAGCTCCTCAGAAAAGCTTCAGTGTATATGTTGGTCAGAAGGAGTAATCCTTCTTTTGTTACAGCCTAAAGATAAAAATTAAGAATGGAAAAGGAAAAGAGGATGTCTTAAACGTGCCACATCCTCTGTTGCAGTGGCAGGATGGATAGGCTGTGATATCAGTGAAAGAGTAGCACCTGTATGGATGCTAGAAAAGAAGAACTGACTGTACCAGGATTTATATTAGATTCCTCTGTTAAGAGCTTTTAAAAAATGTATCTGTCCTTTCAGCACAGAATGAAACAATGAGCAGTCAAATGACAAAAGGAAAAGTCAAGAAAAAAAAATGCCTGTCATGGCTGGTTCAGCATTCCCTCTCTGGTTTAAAAGTAGACAATCAGAAATGTCTGTCTTCCTAGAGATAAAAATCAAAAACTTCCTAATCATTTCCGTAGACATTTGATCTCCTTCCCTTTGTGAATATTCCTGTGAATAGGTAAACACATGTGATACTCAGAAAGCTTTGCATGGTTTGGATGTGAAACAAGCATACTAAACTAAGAAAGAAAATGGCCGAATGGTATTGACAGAAAATAAATTATCTGGACTGAGACCATTTTGTTGGTTTCCTAAACTGAGAACTAGTTGGCATTTTGTATGAGTTATCTTCAGGGTAAGTGAATGTTATCACTCCTGTGGGCAGATATTTACTGTGTATTGGTTTTCAAATAAGGGTACAACATTGATTACTTGCTCTCCAAACTATTGACTGCACTTTCCCACTATTGCCAGGTCAGAGAACTTAACCCCTCTGGAAATGTTCAGTAGAAAAATGTGGAAATGTATTTGCTCCCAGAAAATCTCATGGAGAAGAGGATCAAGGGGTTTTGGGTTTTTCTCCTGGTTTTGGTTTTTTCTTGAAAGCTGCCTGTAATCAAACTATCCTGTAATTATCTCTGCAAATTAACTAATTCCTCTGGTGAGGTATTTGAGTATTTTCTAATCCCATTTCACATGATCAAGTAATCCATTGAGCCATGAATGTTTCAATTGACACCCAGTTTGGAAGGACAACGTGACCTTTACTTATTAGCAAAATTACATCTTCTATTCACCGCTCCCCAGATGTCTTTTGACAGTGATAACTTCTTGAGATGAGGAGGAAGGTTGTTCATGCACGTCACAATTATATGTGTGGCCAGGATTCTCACAGAGAATGAGCTTTCCCCTGTCCATGGTCAACCAGCACCCTACCCTGACTGTACCTGATGGGCCTCTGGCTGGTGAGAGGTTTCAGGTGCATCAATTAATAACATTTTCTTTCAGAACCAGGGGTGGTGGCAGCAGTTTCATGTGAACCGGAGAGAACTGGTCTTGCTGACAGAGAGTCAGAGCAGAGAAGCTGAAGAGCAGCTTGATGGATATTTATGAGAGCAAATACCCTGAGGGTGAAGAGAGTGAAAAAAGTTTGGATAAATTTTGGTAGGATGAAGGGGAAGAGAGAAAGAAAAATCAGCTGTGGTACAGCTGATCAGCTAAGAAGATGTCTCTGTCTCATTAGTTATTTGTATGACCCTTTTTGACATGGAGCTAGAGTACCAGGCTAGGCTAAAGACAGACTTATGATGTGTGTCTTTGGTCACACTGTTTATAGCTGATACCTCCCTTAGCTGCTGCAGGTTGTTTTATTTTTCATATCCAGCTTGTTTTAGCCTTTTGGTGCACATAAGAAAATGTATTCAAAACCTTTGTGTATTTGTTTCTGTTGTCTCAATCTTTCTTTCACCTCTCTAGCTCAGTGAGTTGAATGAGAAAGGTATTTTTTAAAAAATTTTTCCTCAGGACTGAACACAAAGAGTTTTGTATCATCAGCTAATACTTATAACCATTTCTAGTAGAACTTAGCAGCAAGCTTTCAAATTAATGGAAGAGATCCTCTAAAATATGCCAGGTCCATTTTCTTATGGTATCTTTTCCAGAGAGGTTGGGCTGAGATCTGACTCTTCTGTGCTGCATGTCTAATGGCTACATTTCATACTCATCTTAATGTTTTTATTTACCTCTTTGACAACTTTTTCATCTGTCTAATGCTATGAACAGAAAACAAAAGCCTGTGATGGCTTGTGGGTCTGTGTCTCAGGAAACCTCACTAGATTTCAGATTATGCCAAGAAAAGGAAGAAAACCCTCCTCCTGCAAGAAGACTGAGATAGGACATGGTGATTTTCTGTGCACTGTTGACTTCTATCCTACATCAGTGTCCTACCACAAAATGGAAAAATCAAAGTTATGCCACATTCTATCTCAACTATAGGATTTCCATTTAAAAATAAATAATGCCTTCAGGCCAAGTAACAGCTGCTTCCATTCTTTCCAGCACAGCTCATTGATCTTGTCCTCTCATTTGACACATCCTGCTACTCCCATGGTGCTGCAGTTGGCATTAAATCACAGAGAGATCGTGTGGTGACCTAACTGAAACTGAGATCTACTTGGAGTAGACTTTGCACACACAGATACACCAGTCCTTCTCTCCCCACACTGGAGAAAGACCTGAGAAAAAGGTCTTTGTTAGGCTGTGCTCTCCCTTTCTATTTCTTATAGAGGTTTTTGCTTATTTTATTTTAGTCTAATCATGTTCATTTTAAGGAATTGCTTTCAACTTTTCTTTTTTAACAGCAGGTATTGTTTTATCATGCAACAGTGATGAGCTCAATATGTTAAAAGCAAAGAATTTCACAAAAGTCCTATTACAGAAATCAAGTATCTTTTAGGAATTCCTAAATAAAAAGCCTCCCAAATTTACTGCATGATGTAGTTGCACTCACATGTTCTCACAATCATTCCTCTCTTTTTTTTTATTTTGATAAGTACATGAAGAGCAAAAATGAACTCTGCAGCCAACTGTTCTTCCTAAATATGTCTTGTCTTGCTAATTCAGGTGAACGGCAAATTGCAGTTTGAGACTTCATTTGTGCAGCAAATCAGGTCTGTTTTCAGAAGGCTGTTTCTTCTGCCACAGTATTTCAAGATGGGAAGCCAGGGTGTGTTCCTGCCCCAAGGTGATTATGTCATGTTTGCAGAGATTTTAGCCATAGGTGGCAAAAATATTTAAGAACTAAAGAAAACAGTTTTGGACCTTTGTTTCCATTCCTTCCACTCCTTATTAAATTTTCAACGCATTTCCAACATTTAAACAACGTATTATGTGAGAGCTCTTTGGAAAGAATTTGGGATCTTAGATCGTCATTCTCAGGATAATTTCCACTTTGTTTCAAAACAATCTCTCCTGTAACTATGCATTTATTTTATAGTATATTTTGGGGTCCTTTTATTGTTACATTCCTTTTTAAAATAAATTGTTTGTTTGTTTTTGTTTCTGTAGTCTTACCAGAAACAAGAAAAAAACATTTATTTTGCCAACACACAGTTCTTTTTGTTTGATCACATAATAGAATAACATATTACTGAATGCTTATAGGGCACCAAGGAAAAGATATTTGAGCTTACTGTAGGCCTTTGTTAACTCATACTCAGGAGGAAGTTGGTTCTTTATAATTCTGTTGATAAATACTAAGCTTTGGGTAACATTAACTGATATTGTCACTGGGATTTCTATTAACTCTTCTGAGATTGTTTGACTAGTGTGATATTCAAATGTCCATGACTTCAGGTGTTTTAGTCACTCAGAGAAGCAGCACTACCCTGGGATGAAAGGAAAAATAAATTAAGAATTAAATAATAACAATTTTTTAAAAGATTAATACCTCTAACCACCATTAAAAATTAATAAAAATAAAATGTAGACTGTATCACAGTAAGTACATTTTAATATTGATATCCAATAAATTCTGGCATTTCACAGGGAAAAGGAATGGCAGTACCAGCCCCTGTGACATATATGTGTATTAAAATATTTTCATTTATTGTAGGACCAAACCAGAAAAAAACTGAGGAAGGATGCATAACCTTGCAACTAAGGGTTTGGTCTTAAAGTCAAAGTAGGCCTGAAAGAAACTGTCTATGCAGGACTTATTAAGATCTGCAAAAGCCCACAGCTGACTGCAAAGAAAAAGGGAAAACAATTTTCAGGTTGCTTAATTTTGGAAAGGTTTTCCCCTTTTGTACATTATACATTAGGTCACTTCTAAAATGGAAATGGTAATTTGAAATTAAATGCTCTGATAATTATGTTACTACTTCAAATTCAATAGATGCTTTTGGAAAGGTGAAATTAGTCCAACTAAAACAAAGTATGTTTTCGCTGTTTAAATACAAAATGGCAAGTCGGCTCAGAAAATTATTTTAATTCTTTTTGATCCCTTTTAATTCCATCTTTCAAATAATTAAACATATATGTATAATGTGTATGTGTGTACATATGGCTACACGCATTCTTGGCCATAGGCATAAACTTCACTTTTCACTTCTGCCTTTATAATAGGAGGTAATAGTAATGTATGTCAGAGACCTGACTTAAGCATAACAGTGCTGATGTTTATGAAGTGGTTCTAGACTAGTGAAGATGATGGATCCACTCAGGGGAGTAACTGAGTTGACAAAAGGAGACACACAACTTAATGAGAGCTTGTGAAGAATTTCCAGTCAATCTGGGACCTGGACAAGCTCAAGAACTGGGCCCATGGGAATCTCATGAGGTTTAACATGACCACATGATGGTGCTGCACCTAGATTGGAGCAACACCTAGTATCAATGTAGGCTGGGGGATGAACAGATCCAGAGCAGCCCTGGTAGAAGGATTCGGGGGTGCTGGTGGATGAGAGACTGGACATGACCCAGCCATGTGCACTCACAGCCCAGAAAGCCAATTGTATCCTGGACTCAATCCAGAGCAGCATGGGCAGCAGGGTGAGAGAGGGGATTCTGCCCCTCTATTCTGATGAGACCCCCCCTGCAGTGCTGCATCCAACTCTGGGGGCCCCAGCACAGGAAGGGCAGTGAGCTGTCGGAGAGAGTCCACAAGAGGGCCACTAAGATGATCAGAGGAATGCAACATCTCTCCTACGAGCAAAGTCTAAGAGAATTGGGATTGCTCAGCCTGGAAAAGAGGTTTCAGGATAACAGGACTGTGAGGTTCCAGTACCGAAAGAGAGCCCAAAAGAAAGATGGAGAGAGGCTTTTTACAAGGGCACATAGTGACAGGACGAGGGGCTATGATTTCAAACTGAAAGAGAGTAGCTTTAGATTAGGTATTAGGAAAAAATTCTTCCCCATGAGGGTGGTGAGGCACTGCAAGAGGTTGCACAGAGATGTTTTGGATGCCCCATGCCTGGAATTGTTCAAGGCCAGGTTATGAACAACCTGGTGTCATCATCCGCTAACACAAGCAGGGGTCATGATGGTTCATTTAATGATCTCAAAATGCAAAAGGCACAAAGGGGATTTCAACTTTAGCCAAATAGTGCACCTTAATTGAGTGCCAACAACACAATTATGCGATGGGGGGGAGAGAAAGAGAAATAAAGAAACGAAGTAGAGGAAGAGAGAGAGGGGGAGAGGGGAATAGCTACCAACGGATGAGACGAAGCCCTCGTGGTCCTGCCAATAGGCTCGCCGTCGTCCGTGTGGAGATCTCTGTAGGGTTAATTCAGAAAGTTCTCTTTATAGTCTTTTTGAAAGCGGGGGGCAACTGGCCAGGAGGTGAGGGAATCTGCCACTATTGTTGGTGAGGCCCATTGACTGTGTTCAGAAGGGAGTGTTCAGGACTGATCATTCTTTCTTGCGTCAGTGCAGTCCTCTCTGCCTAGGCAGAACCTGTTCCAGCGGGCGCACCTTGCAGGCAACACTTGACAAACCTCCCACCTTAGCCAGGCCAGGATTTTTTAGTGCAAAAGTCCTCTTTTAGGGTTTCAGTCTCTGTCGATGATCATGAGGCAGATAAGGAATTTTCAAACCGTCTCTTACACCTGGTCTAGTGGAAGGTGTCCCAGTCCACGGCAGGGGGGGTTGAATCTAGATTAGCTCTAAGCTCCCTTCCAACCCAAACCATTCTAGGGTTCTATTAACTTTTTTCATTAGAGAATAGCTCTTGTCCAAATTAGTTTCCTGGATATGTTGGGGAGTGAGGTGGAGAGCGGTATTATTCGACAATATCTTCATTTGTTTTGTCTTTTTAAATATTTTTGGCTGGAATATTTGAGGGGTTTGGTTTTTAAATGAATTGAATTTTAGATCATGTTTAAAGATTTAACATGGCATTTTGTGCTATGTTTACAGAATATAGCTTTTTATATTTTCTGGAAAACAGATACTCTTCAAATTACAATTAATTGGTCTGTCTAATCTAAAAAAGTCAAAATGTTCTCTCAATTTCTGATAAAATTATGCTTTCCTAACATTTTTAGGATTGCAGATAGACATATAGAGATAGCATCACTTCTCTTTGTAGAATTTTTTCATTCCTCCTTTCTCTTTTTTTTTTTTCTTTTTTTTTCTTGCCCTGGTGGATCTGTTCTTTGTGGATAGTAATGCAAAAACGGAACAGATCTTTCAATGACTTCTCCAGATAAAACAGGTTGTAAAAATGCTGAATTTGCTTTAAGGTTCACAGGACAGGTAATATGAAGGTAAAATGGCAATGAACACATGGTGTTTGAGTGGGAGGCTTGGGCCAAGGGAAAGCAGACTGTCACAACTCTGAATTAATGTCCGAAAAGTTATCTGTACAGAAGCAACAGGGGGTGAGAGGGGACAAAAGTGACCATCAATAAATTAACAAGAAGTTCACTGTCAGTGCTCTGTGATAGCTGAAAAGTAAAAGATACAGCTGAAAAATGTAAGAAAATTTCCTGTGGTAGAGGAGTTGCCTGCAGCAGCTTGATGCTCTTCATACTGGAAGTGCTGTTTGGTGGTCCATGGTTCATATTCTCTTATGTGTAGAAGTGAACCTGCTACTACTCCACTTTTAAATGTGTTAGGCACTAGCATTAACATGGGATTCATCTCTCTCAGCCATGGCAAAGGGAAATGAGGGGTTCCTCATAGTTTAAATTAGAATTGTCCTAGAGTGCAGAGCTTCTGGGGACTGTGTGTTGGCATGCTGACACTGCAGCAACCACTCCCTTTACTTTTAGCACATCGTGCAGTCGGGACTCTGAGCAAATAGTAATGAATTGATCCTTGGTGCTTTCCATACACATTGGTTTAGTGTTACTATTCCATAAGTGAAGAAAATTGGCACATGGAATTTTTCTTTAGCTGGTCTGTGATCACATGTGGTGTCTACGGCAGAGGTGATGGTAGGGTCAACCATTAAACTGTGTCACCGTGCTGAGGCTGAGGCAATGGTGAGGTAGTGCTCAACCAGAGGAATGGAAAACGGATCAAATCCCACAGATGTGCAGCAACAGCAACAGCAACAGTGAGCTGTGCCTACATGAGCAAGCCCACTGGAGTACTTCATTTAGGCTTTTCATTTCAGCAAGACTATTATGAAAACAGTACTCAAATACTAAGCATTAGCTGAAGTAGAAGCCACTGAACCCTTCTGTACAATTTTTACATGTTTTAACAGTTGAAGAAAAAAGTCATCACATGCATTATCTTCCTGTTTATTTTTGCTCTGTTTATTTAATGGTCATTTGGGAGGGATACAGATATACCAGCAAATAGAATTAAAAAAAAAAAAAAAAGGCAGAAATATCAATACTAAGCTTTCTATCTTGCTTGGGATATGCTAAAAATCATCCAACCATATGTCCAGGCAAACCCCCTCTTCCTCATGTATATTTTACTTATTATCATGACTTTTCATACTGAATTACTGATGAAATTCACACTAGGAGAAATTCAAATTATATAATTATTTTAATTCAGTGATGGACTGAAACTTTTTATTTATATTACATATACAACATTTGTGTTTTTATTATGCTACACCTAAGATTTATCTGGCCTCTTAATTTTTAGGTGAAGTTCTGGAGGATGTAATTTATGTCACTCATGGCTGACTTATTCCTTTAGTTTTCAGATGAAGAGCCCACGAACTTCTCACCTCTCTGTCCTTGTGCAGACAAACATAACCTCAGCCTCTGCTAGTGAAAATGGTCAATCTAGAAATCTCAGAAAGCTCAGGTGACCTAAGATCATTGATTTACTTGTTTGTGGAAAAATGCAAACTGCTCATAAATGGTACATATGGAGAAGAGAAAAGTAGAATTTATACAAGATTTATAATTATGTAAACTCAGAAAAAAAATCCTAAGTCACTTCATAAAGTTTTTCTTATCGTTTTTACAGGACTGCCTTTAAGCCTAGACTGAAAAACAAACAAACAAATGCCATCAAACCCAATAAAGTTCTGCACTGCAGCTATTGATCACGCATTTCACACTTGTGCAGTTTGTCTAAATTGTAACTAGTGCCTCCTACTATAGACTGCAATCTGGTTTTAGCTGTCCAAACTTCAGTTATCCAACACAGGATGATGGTTCTCTGTGTCTGTTACCTGCACTGATAATTCCCATAATTACTTGGACATGCTTTATCTCCCATGGCATTCAGTTAAATGAAGATGCACTGCCTGTGAAAAACTACATTTTAATGTCCTACTCTAACTCCCCTCATAATACAGTCAGCAGCAGCCTATTTACTGGTTCTTCTTGATGTAAAAGCTTCTAATATAAGCCTACAGCAGAGACAAAGACAACAATAAATATTCAAGACCATCAGTGTGATTAGCACACATAATCCATAAGAGAAGTAAGAAGAGCAGTAGTTATTAAATATAGATGATTTACTCACTGTGTCATAAATAAACATGTGATTTGTGATTTCATGTGAATTTTTAGATGGTGATTCATTCATTATTTTATTTATTTTACTATATAATGAAGTAGAATGGCAGAAGGAAGAGATTTTAGTGGATGCCACAAACATCTCCTTTTTTGGTGAGATGTCTTCCTGTACTTTCTAGCTTGAGAAATTAAAGTTTAGGGTTCTAGTCCCTGTAAGACTACTGGACATCCCTGGAAAGTGCTGTGTGAGCTTTTCTGTTTGGTACCAAGTGGTTCTTCTGTGTAGGTGCAGCAGATGATTGTCCAGTGACCATAAATTGGCCATTGCCTTTGGTGATAAACGTACACTAACAGGGATCAACCAGTACAATTCACTGTCTACAACAGCCCATTTGGGTGCAGCTTGAGCTGCTAAGAGGCTTCAGAGCTTTTATCAATGATGTTACACAGTTCTGATCCTGGAAAAAGAACTGGAAAAATTACAGAGAGGGGCAGTCTGGATGGATGGATGGATGGATGGATGGATGGAGAGGTTTTTAAACAAAGAATGATTTAATAGTCTTTTTACTCTGCAGCTTGGAAGGAATTTACTCTGACTTGATAGGATAAAGATATCTAAGACCATGAAAAATATTTCTGTTCCTTGTCTCTTCCAATATAATTCTTGGAGGACAACAGATTAAATTGGCAAGTGACCGGTCCAGAACAAAAAAAAAAAAAAAAAAAAAAAAAAAAAAAG
>VZRZ01003083.1:1078690-1097127 GCA_013398175.1 Climacteris rufus
AAAAAAAAAAAAAAAAAAAGAAGCGTTTCTTCACTTGGGATTGTGAAAAGCTGTGAAACCCTTTTCTGCATGATTCAGGGATTTCTAACTGTTTGCTTTGATTTATAGACCATTTGGAGAACTAAACAAGAGAAAAACACATGGTTTTCCTTGTGTGCAAAGACAATATCTTCAGCTAACAATGTTAGCTGGACCATAAGCGGCTAAGAAGCTGAGAGGGGGAAATTATCACCAAAGCTTGCATTGTTTTTAATTTTTTGATTGTTTTCCCTATTAACTACTGGCAGAGACAAGATAGTGGGCTGGATATACCAGAGAAGTGACACGATTCAGATTTGTTCAGACTGATTTGATTCAGATACTTTGATTCCTACAGTCCTCATGGCACAGCTTGATGCCTTCCTTGGCTGAGTCCACAGCTGTATTTCAGCAGGATGCAAAGAGGTGCAAATTACTCAGTGCTTGCACATGTGGGCAGAAGCAGAGATCTTCTACCAAGATACTGAGATAAAGCTTCACTGCTGAATTTACTAAGTTATTAGCCCCCTGGATTCTGAAATTATGCTGATATAATCATGGTCTCTAGCTCAAATAATTCAAATAGCTTTTATAGTGTTTCACTCCTTGTTAGGTGAAAATTGCTCTTTCTTCACCTTGGGCTTCTCCAATAGTTGCAGTGGCTGGCTGTGTTGGTGTGAGCATGAGGAAGTTGCAGCTAAGCTCTGGCAACTAAACAGGTAGGAATCCACCTACTTATTGAGAGAAAATTTTAAATTGTATTATGGGTCTTTTTAAGCTGGAAAGAGGAGGAGTATTCTGCTTTCTCTGTTGAGAAACTGTTGCTCTAAAAGTTTAATAAGGATAACTTCTGAGTGTATAGGCAAGAGGTATCTTGGAAAGCTGTAGTTCCTGTCTGTGCAAGAGTCTGAGCTCTTGAATATAGTGCTCAATCCCTGTAACAAGTTAGAAGGTATGGCAAATAGGAGAAACTCTTTCCAGTAAACAGCTATGGGTTCTATAACCTTTGTTGCTTTTATTTAGGATTTTTGGTATGCCTCTAGTATCTGGATGACCTGAGTTTCATATGGGCTGAGTAATTCACTGCACCTGCCTTGCAAAACCAAGGAAGTTTATGTTTATGTTGGTGGAGAATCCTTCGGAGGAGAGTTTTCAGACAGACAGAAAGAATGGGAAGCTCTAAACCAAGGATAGGGGAGAAAAAAGAACTAGCAAAGAGTTAACTGTTTTCAGAAGAGTTTATTTCTTTCTAGGCTAAAGTATCATGGTTTGTTAAATTTCTTTAGCTATAAACCATGAACAGGCTTCTCAAGACTCAGCACACAAGAACATCAGAACACTGGTATAGGCACATAGAAGAAATATATTAAATGTGCTAGAAGTTATTGCTAGAATGTGTCTTTATTTACAGTAATTTCTTGGAGTAATTTTTCTTAGGATAAATTTTTAAAACATTTATTCAGGTGTTGTCAAGGTACTCTGAAAACTTAGGACACCCTGAGTTATTTTATTAAATATAGCAGGAGGTGCCAGGAGGGGAATCTTTAGCCAAAATTCTCCAGTCTCTTCTGTGTGTTTTGAATAATAAATTAATTTAATTTATGAGACTCCCTCCTTGCATAGACTCATAGACATTGACCATTGTGTTTTGACCTTCAATATAAGAAAGTCTGACTGCTTTGCCTTTCTTCCTGGGATCACCCCATTCAATTCTATCCTATACCTGACTGTTCTCTCCCTCTCTTTTTTCTTTTTAATGACCAGAATATCTAGATTTGTGTAATAGATTGAAATTAAATGAAACTTGCCTCCAAGTGAAAACTGCACTGATTCTTTTTCTAATGCAACCATTTACAGAAGTGCTAATGTGTCCTAGGAAACATGAAGGCACAGTACTGTTTTTAGAAATTGTTCTACAGAGTTATCAGATATTTTTCCTCTTTTTTTTTTTTTCTCCTTCCTTTTCAATATTTCATGAACTATCTTTAGGCTGAACAGAAAGAAAAGATCTAATGACAGCAAGATTCATTAGACTGTGAAACATTCTCCTAAGAAAAGCTGATGGAAACTTTGAGACTTTAAAAGTAGCTTATTGGGCACAGGGGAACCCAAACCTTTTAAATGTACTGCATGAGATAAGAAATGTGTTAGAAGAGAGAGGCTGGAGTAACTGGCATGATAAGGCTATCTTTTTATGTGTAGTTTCTGTACATATTTGCACAGAAATGTGAGCATCGCTAATTAACTGCTCATCTGCTTATGCCTTACCAGCTATAGTCGAATCCTATCTGTCACTTGAGGACAATTAAGTGGGCTGAGAAGCATCATTTTATGACAGCACCTGACCAGGAGGAGACACTTGAGATGGACAGCATGGGAAAGAGAGACACCTAGAAGAGCAAGTGGGAGGAGGCTGTCTCTTCTATAGGTGGTTCCAAGTTGTTGTAAGACTGTTCATATAAAACAAAAGACCCTGTTATGTTTAAGGCACTGATGGGAGCATACAAAACTCTTACATGTGCTTCCAGTATCAATGCAAGTTATGTGTGGTTTTCTTCTGACTGCTAAGGTTCCTGTCTCCAATTTTGTATGAGTTTTGACACTTGACAGTCAAAGATCTTAGGAAAATGCAAGAGTTGTCCATAAACAAATAAATGACATGAACAATGTTGAAGATGAGGAAGAGATAATATGCACCCATGTTATCAAGTGAGACACAAAGATTGGAATCAGGTTAGGGTTAATGGTGCTGCAGCATAGGTATATGATACTGTCTTGATTCTGCTTGGGCCACGGTCCTGGGGCCTGTTCAACTGTATTATAGGATAATAGGGACCAAATTTTCATGGTGTTGTCATGGCTCTCTCTTTGCACATTTTCATGCAGGCTGCTCTTGCTGTCTGCTGCCTGTGTCTTGCAATGTAAAGGCCCTTTCATTTGAGTAAGAAAATATGTGATGAATTATATTATATCTTATAATATATCTATATATGTAATATATATAGATATATATATCTATTATAATTATCTTTGTTGCTAAATGCAATGTTTTCTCAAAGCTCTTCAAGCAGTATCAGTGACTCTTTAGAGGCCATTTTCAAAGCTTACAGCAGTATGCTTGGGTAATGAGGTAATGATTGTTCCTCAATTATATGATGCAAGTGAAGACTAAGCCTTAAACTGCCATTCAGCTTTAGAATTACTGCTGTAATTTTAAAAGTATCTGCCCTCCTTTCTCTCTGAGCAAAACCATCCACCCCATTTGTCAAGATAATGACACCCATGGCCAAGCAGGGCCTCTCCTTCCGGTGATAACATCCTTCATAGGGATGTCGTTATCAGCCTCTTTTTGTGTCACCTGAATCCACATTGTTTAATTTATCCCAATTCTGGTTTTTTTTTTTGGCTGTTATTCACTCTATCTGTCCATTGTGCATGATCAGAAGACTGAAAGAAGGGCCACTGTGCCATATCAACCTTTGTGCTGAAACTTCTCAGCAAAGATTTGAAATATATATATATATATATATATGTACACACGTCATACACATACATACAGACAAATTTTATATTTGTATTTATCTTATTTATGAGTAGTTGTACATGGAAGATATATTTGCTTTTTGGTAGGCAAAAAAGACAGACTGTAACTTTTTCTGGAAGCAGATTTTGTCAATCCTGCCATGGTGATATGTTGCAGTGGGCTCTGTGGTGCCTCCTGGCAGGGCTACACTCAGGCCAGAAAGACACATCAGTAAAGCTCTCTGGCAGAGGTACCCTTCTTCCCCTCTGTGGAAGAATAGACAAATGTCTGAATTCTCTGCACTTCCTTGCATGTCTTACATGGGGAAAGGTTTCAAATAAAACCACTTCTCTTTTGTTTGGCTGAGGGGTCTGTAAGGTGGTTGTGAAGAAACGGTAGGTATTACTAAGTCCTGTTAACCATAAGCCTTCAGAAATCATCACTCTGAAAATCAGATGAGATAGCTTATGTGGCATAATCTGCCTTTTAGGCTCCCTTCTTCAGTATCTGAACTATTATGGACCATCTTTAAAAAACAATATTTCCTAACCACACGATTCCAAGAGCCCCATGCTTCCATATGTTTATGTGTTCATGGTCCCTGTGCTGCTGGATAAAGGGTCATTTGATATTATTTACTCTGTGTGTTTCAAAGTGTATCAAGACAGTTTCTCAAAACAAGCCTATGCAGGATTTTGTGGAGTTTCTTGTTTAGTTTTTTAACCTCTTGTTTTTTTTTGTGGAGTGTTTTGTTGTTTGTTTGTTTGTTTTTCTCTATAGTATTTTAAATATATTTTTTCTAAATTGTTGCTTAAGTACTTTGAAAGCCAGACTTGAGCATCAGTTTACCTGTTTGTTCAGGAAAACCATGACATGAAATGGATTCCTGCAGAGAGAGGAACTCATTTGTCCAACCCTGCCAATCAAGACACGGAAGATGAAATTAAAGCCAGCAACATAACAGGTAGAAAAGCATATTAAAATATTTCCATTCTTGTCTAAGCAAAAGGATTAGTGTAAAGAGCATATGAGAAAATTTTGAATGGAATTTTATTTAAATTGGGCTCTTCTCAATTTAAAAGACATACCTGAACAGGTTTTTCTCAACCACAAAAGACAAATCTTTCTAAAGTGTACACCACTTTACAAATTAAAAAATAGATTTTTTTCTTCTTCCGTCCTCCCTCCTAATTTGAATCAGACTCTAAGGTCTTTCATAGTCCTGCATGAGGAATATCATATGTATTTTAACTATTTCTTCTTATTTTTGTTCTCTGTCTAATCCAGATATTCCATCAAGACAAAAATTACAGTTTTGATGCCTGTCTCTGGCACAGGCATAGCCTGGGATAAAGTAGTGAATAATAGGGAGAATAATCAAGTGTATTTTGGCAACCCTGATACCCAGTTTCAACTGACTGTACTTACACCTTTCTTTCCCGTTACTTTTCTCACTAATGTGACACGAAGCATATTTCCTTCAAAAAATGTATTTTGAGCCTATCAGAGATAATAATTTAAGGTCAGATTTTCAAATGTGCTCAGCATACTGAATGCAGATGGGGTGTTAAGTGCTCTGGTGCTTGGTGAGTTGTTTTTTGTTTGCTTTTTTTTATTTTTAATGATCCTACAATAGGATTTCTGGGCACGAAATAGCTTTGAAAATTCAGTTGCTATGTAAATACCTCAGGTCTGCAATACCTGGTTCTTAATAACGTCTTCTCATTTTGGAAAAAGCACTTTGGCTGTGGGATTTTCAGGTGTTCTCCCCATTGACCAAATTCTGCTCTCATTGAAATAAGTAAAAAGGATTTTGTTTTAAATTGATGTTATCTGATGTGGATGTTTACTTCTGCTTGTCTTCTTTACCCTTTGTCCATAGTTTTATGTTTAGTAATAAACTTCACCTGGGCTCACAGAGAACTAAACCTGTGCCTCAGCACAGGTCCAAGCTCTTTGCTCCTGTACTGTGGGTGGATCAGGCACATGTGATGCCCAGTAACTCACACCTGCCAACATCTGTACTAATTGTAGTTGTTCCTTAAACCTACAACAAACATCTGGGGGTTAGATGCCTGTATAGGGGTGTTCTACATGCAGTCTTTTATGATTGGTGAGGAGAAATATACTTTCATGGTGCAGCTCCACTTAGCTATAGTAGATGAAGCACTTCGTAAGGTAGACATCAATAGTAGGCATGATGAGTAATGTCCCAGAACTGCCTAAGTCTTTTGATTCATCCACAAAGGTCACCAGAAGATGAGCTAATATGTGAAAGTCTAGATTACAGGCCTCAAAAATGAGATCAAAGCCACAGCTGGATGTAGTTCTCATTGTGGATACAAAACACTGTGGTCATTCCATGTGCAAAAGCTCTTAATCTCTATTTTATCTTTGCATCCTTACCTTATTTTTGCCCCACTGGTTTCACTAGGGAAAAACTATTCCATATTAATTGCTTTTGAAACTGTTACCTAGAGCTTAGGCACTGTGTAACTTTACACTCCACTATGGCCATTTCCCTTTAAAATTATTTGCTTTTTCATTGAGAAACAATTTTTTCATTGTGAAACAGTTTGTCCCTGGCACTATTTTAGTACAAGAGACACAGAAATGGAGCAGTGACTAACTGATTTGCTCTCTAAGACATCATGTATTTCACATTGTATCCATCTGTGCTATGATGATATCCTTCTTTATTTGATTATGGTCCTTGATCTCTCTAGATGCTAATTTAGGAAATTATTTGCTTGGCTTTTTTTAAGCTTTTGTGTTGTTGGTATCACTATTATTTGTAGAGACAATGAGCAGAAGGAGATATTTGGAATCTTTGCTTGTTTGGGTTTTTTTTTTGTTTGGTTGGCCAGTTTTCTCAATTTATGAAAAGATTTTTATTTTAATAGATTAATTTAAGATAAAAGAGACCAGATCCAAGCACATCACTGCTTTCTGGTACTATTATGGTAAATGAATACATAATTTCTTGACTTATCACAAGCCAATACAAATCTGTATGGTTTTTTTTCTCCACCTTTTTTAACCTCATATTTTCTTAGAGCATATGCTGAAAATGCCACCTGTATCAAAGGATCAGTGTAAACCATCTGTTGCAAATTATCCAACTGAGATTGATTGGTTTTTCAATTTACGCATTTAAGTCCCTTGGTTTAGATTTCAACCTAGACCTCAAATGAATTTCAGTAATGACACATGCCAGGACTTACATGCTAGCGAGCTCCTGAAATTCAATAAATCCAACATTGTTAATTAGTGGATATTTAGTCACTGGTTGATCTTGCACCTTTCTAATAAACCTCTAGGAAAATAATAGATTAAGACATAAAGAACCCTTCTGAAATGTCCCTTGTGGATTAGGTTTCCAGGGGTGGCAGGAACTGAAGCTTGCAACTTTTTTTTGTTTGAAGGTATTTTGTTCTGGAACTCCTTGTGCTTCTGAAGTTTGCAGCAATCCTTCTAGGGTTGCCTAAACAGGATTTATAGCCAAGCAGTAAACCAAACTAGCAGTAAAAATTCTTAAATTATTGTGCTAGGCAGTCTTCTAAGCTGTACTGAAAAAGTAATCACTTTCACTCATGAGTCCTGATTTATTGTTTCTGAAAGAAGCCCTGTACTCTGATAGCATTTTAGTCGACTTCTTTTGTTGTGTCAATAGCTGCATTTTACTGAGTTTTCTTCCTCTATTTCTCTCAGTATTTGCTGCTATTAGAAGTGAATCTCATTCAGTTCAACAAAGTTAGTGAGATGAAGTAGGAAATCCTGCTGTGACCATATCATTTGGAGGAAAGCATAAAGGCTCTTTGTAAGCCAACCAAGTGAAATGGATAGTTTTCCACAGATCAGTTGGAACATTGAATACTTGACCAGCAAGATAATTTTCGAGTTTGAAATCTGCTTCTGTTCCTAATGGAAATGTGAAAAGGTAATTTCTCACCACTTCCATGAAATGTTTGTAGAGGGACCAGATGCTGATGTCGGTAGGAAGATATACAAGGCAAGATATAGCAAGCCATACAAGGCAATTGCAGAAAATTTAAAGTATCAGAAGTCTTGGAGTTTTGGTTGGGGTTTTTTTGTTTGTTTGCTTGGGGTTTTTTGTTGTTGTTGTTGTTTGTTTGTTTGTTTGTTTGTTTTGTTTCTGTGCACAATGAAAAATTAGAAATGCAGAACTCTTTTTCACAGCCTTTAGGTTTTATGTCTGATTTTCTCTATCCAAAAGAGGCAAGGTGACCTGAGTGTAGTGTTTTCAGTACTGTGTTTTAAAACTGCAAAGCCTGATGAATAGGTAACTGCAGTTTGTTTACAGAATCCTGGCACAGAAACTCACCAGGATGTTGAAACTCAGCTGAGACCCTTACATTGAATAGCAGATCTGTGTGGCATTGTTGTAAACTGTAGTGCAAGAAATCAAGAGTCACGTTTTCCCCAAGATTGTTGGTAATTTTAATGTTTTCTGACCTTCTGTTGAACAAGAAGCCTGCAGTTACAAGTTAGCTCACAGTGAAAAGAAAAGCTTATTACTTGTGAGACCACTGAATGTAGGGAAGGTATGCAGATTCAAGCCATGTTGCAGGTGAATACACAATCTCAGCTACTGGCTGCAGAGCTAGGGAAGAAGGGCTTTCCCAAAGTACCAAGTAAGGAAAGTAGAAGCTCTCACATTGCTGGAGGCCTTTGTCTCCACAACCACAGGAGAGAAGTGAGGCGAGGTGAGCACACGTCCAGGCTTTCTCCTGTAGGCTGCTGCTCGGAACATGTACACAGACGGCCATCGTAACTACTGACCCACAGGGAAGGCAAGCCCTGGGGAGATGCCATCACCAATACAATAGACTGCTGCCTCTTGCTTCTGACCTGCCTTGAGATGGGCCCCTTGCTCTTTGAGTTGTCTGCAGTTTGTTGGGAGCTGAGCGTTCGCTGCTGCATTGCATTCCATCGGGTGCTTTTGTTTCCTGTAATGCGTTTCTTTTACATTGTCTTATGCTGCCCTGCCTATACCACGGTAAGCAAAGACTAAATCCTTTATAAGTGACTACATGACAAGCACAAGACAGACACAAGAGACATTGTCTGTTCTATTCTTATGGCTGAGAAGGGATTTGAATTCTGTACAATGTGCCACAAAAGATTTTGTACAGTGTTTGCAGTTTTATTTGTAGCCAGAAATAACTGTGACAAAGAAGTTAAATTCTGCATCTGCTTTTGTCACCTGGATTCATGTTTTATGATGAAGACCAGTGAAAAAAAAGTCAGTCTTATTACAGTCTTATGACTTATAGTGCTATAAGTCATCATTTCATAATACTTATATATAAACAAAGACTTTCATTTGAATTAGGGACTTGTGATAAAACAGCAGAGACTTGCATTGAAGTGTCTTTATGTTTTGAAAACTACTTAATGTGATGAGACAGACATAAGTCATAGCCATGACCATTTAAAATAATAAACACTCTGGTCCTTCTCAGTGCATTTCACTTTCCCATTATCAAAAGTATTACAAAGGTGTTATTAGAAGTACTCAAACATTTGCTTAACATGTATGTAGCGCTGTTTTGGGATGTTTAACCCTGGAGAGCTAGAATATAAATCATTCCACCAGTTTCTGCTTTGAGGAAGCTAATTCATTCTCTTGTAATTTGGTATTAATGCATTTTTTTAGCTTGGTAAATCATGCAACAGATTGTTTTTGTTTCACAAAGCAACAAGGAAAAGACTGCAGGCTTAGAGGACAGATGAAATGCCTTAACTTTCCTGTTAAACCTCATTTGAGTAAACCTAAATCTTCAATTATGGCTCAACAATGGTTGAGTAAGTCTTTCCTTCCCCAAGTCCCAGCAGGTATCCTGCTTGCTGACAGCAATTCCTGAACCTCACTAGAGCAGATAATTTGAGCTAAATCATACATTGTCCCCTCGTCTCATGTTTAGAAGGCGAGGAGGTGATAAGTGTTTTCTGAGATGTTTCTGATATATGTGTTTCCCTGAGGTTGTGAACACTGATTACAGAAGCGAGTCAGGGTCCATGGAAAAGGAGTTTTCTGCTAGATAAACCTCTACAGTGTGATTTGACTGCAGGTCAAAGAGTGACTTCTGTCAGAAAGGAGAAAGAGTATTAACTTTAAAGGGGGCCCTCAGAGTTAAGGGCCAAGGCAAAAAGGCCCTTTATTGAGTTATTGAGCTAGATACCATCCTACCCTGAAGAAAAATTTTATGGCTTCAGAAAACTTCCTCTTGCTCCCACGAGGAAAGGAGAGAGAACTAGACTTGGGTGTTCAGTTGAAATATTATAACCCAGCTTCAAACCCTTTTTCCTCTTGTTGTAGACCAGGAACATGGACCCCTGTTTCCCATCTTTAGGCAAGTCACTGTGATGCCCTGACTGCTCTGAAGTTTGCTTATGGTTGCTTTAGCTGCACATGCACCATTAAAAATGGTCAGATGTCCAGGCCAGTGAGAGCAAGTGAGTGAGCATAACCAGCAAGAGGTGCTTTTCTAGTAATATGTCAGAGTCAGGAAAAGCAGAGACCAGGTCTCCTGCCTTGGGTAAATGACAGTCTGAACTAGCAGTTAACTAAAGGGCTCTGGAGTTATTTTTTCCTCTCTCTATGGCTTTCAACAGAATAAATGGAGAAATTTGCTACTTTGTTTTATGGATAGCTTCTCCCAAAAGGAACAAAGAGTCTGTCCAGTTATGAAGAGAAAATTTACCTTATATGGCTGGCATGAAATTGGCTGGAAACTGTCATATCAAAACATTAGAGAAAATCTCAGTATGTTCTACTTGAAGTGACACCTGCCCCTTTAAAAACTGGCGTGTTTGCAAAGGTATTTAAACTCATATATTATGAAGAAAAAAGAAATATTTAATGAAATATTTAAACCTACCTTCATTTTTTTTTTTTTGGTTGAAATCCCTGCCCCTAAAAATTTCAGCTTGAAAAAATTTCATTCCAAATCAGAAATAGTTTGAGGGAACAAAATTAACTAGCAGGAACTTATGATCTACACATCTGTAGCTGTGTAATCACACTGCAGGTGACTGTCATTTTCATGTCTCTATAGGAAGATTCAACCTTTTTTTTCCATAACTGAAACTAACGCTATCAGAAGTTCTGTATTAGACATTGGACAAATTTGGAGGCTAGTGTTCTCTTGCAGAAGATCACTGTAGACAAGATCTGAAATGATATGTCCTTATACAGGGGAAATATTTACCTGGGAGCCATAACCATACAATGTGGCTTTCTGTGGCACGGCTGTTCTACTTTGAACAAACAAAAATTCTGTTGCTTAAACTTTTTTTCACCATGAACAGTAAGAATTCATTTTGAAACTTCCTTCATGGGTTTTGTTCCTTTCATATTAGAAACTTTTTCAGGGTTTTTGCGGTTGTATAGCCAACTGATAAGACACTATGAAATTTCTAGGCTCACATCTCCTTACAGATGAGCAGAGGGAGGTGGATAAGGAAATGTGTTAGAATTTTTTTTCCAAGTCCTACAAAGCACAAAACATAGCCTAATTATCCAGAAGATATATGTATGTTTGTGGAAACTAAGGTGTCAATTGGCAGTAATCAATTTTGACTACCTAGAGTACCTCTAGGTGGAGAGGGAGAAAGAAGAAGAAAAAAATCCAAACAACAAACCCACAAAAAATATTACCTTGTTCTGTTCCCATCTTGGAAAACCATTTTGCTACTAAGAAAGCAAATGCTGCACAAACTTCTTGCTACTAGGGCTTTTATTGTTATTTGACAGATGGATGTGCTTGTTTTTAATGGTCCAGTTTTGCCTTGATTATCTGCATCATGTCACTTCTGGCTGAGCACAAGGAGTGTGTTGGCACGTTTCAATGCGGACTACCTGTCGGTAGGAATATGCTTACAAACAAGAATGCTGCAGCTGGAGTTAGCATGTTTTTTATTACTTGACTGAAGCATAACATTGCTTCCTTGGCCCTGTGAACTTACTAGTTTCTACAGCAAGTATCTTAGCGAGACAGGAGCTCGTTGCTGTTGGCATCCTTCTAGGGACACGCAGTGTGAGGCAGTATGATGTTTGAGTGCCAGCCTCAGTCATTAATGGGTCCCTTCTACTTGTCACCATCACCTGCTTAGACAAGTTAATTTGTTTGAGTTTTTTTGCAAAGAACAGAGACTAACTCAAGGTTTCTGGACATTGTTCTTTTGCTTAAAAACATGGCACCTATTTATGCCCATTATTATTATATGCTATTATTTTGTGCTCTGGGTTTGGTGGTGTTAGCCAGCAAAATTGTCAAGGCTGACTTTAGCTCAGGCAAAGTGGGTGTTTGCCAGCAAAGCAGACAACTGGGCAGGAACAGACCGGTTTGTGATTCTCTGTGCTGTTTTGACTGTGTTCAGGAGCCTGGAAAACTGAGCCTCAGAAAGGGCTTATGTTACAGAAATACAACCACCATCCTTCTCCCTGGCAAGCAGCAAATTCTACTCTCTTGATCTCTCTATTTCTGTCTGTTATCTTTATTTTTTTTCTTTCCATAGCTGGAGTTTATGTATCCCTGCTAGACGTTTAACTTTTCATCCTTGTGGAAGTGAAATTCTCACTGTACTCCTCAAAAGCCTTGAGATGGCCTCATCTGTCTCTGTATATCTGGATTTCCCTACCCTACTTACATAGCTCTGCAGTTTCTGAGAGTTATGGGTGCACTGTAGCAAGTGATTTGCTTTCCCACATCCCTTCACAGAAGACTGAGTGGGTTTTTTCCTCATGCAGCACTGAGCCCCTGGGAAAGCATGCGTATTTCTGTGTTTCCATAACATCCAACGTCTGATGGTGCCTCTACCTCACTTTCCTTCACCTTTCTTCTCTCTGTGCCCTCTCTGAACGGGCAGCACAGAAAGCTCTACAGCATATGGGAGAGCCATGAGTTTTGCACATTCTTCATGCACACTACCAATTGTACACACAGTGGAGCTTTTTCATTGAAAGAGAATAAGAGAGGACCTACCACTGTGTTAAATGGAGTGCAGAAATAGGTACAGGTGACTCCATAATACAACTTCCCCTCTGCAGGAGTGCAGCATACCTGAGCATCATGAAGGGAATCATGACAGCAGGCAAATCCCTGCACAGGGACTCTGGATTTTGGAATGGTGAGGGAGCACCACCAGTCTGAAGCAAAACAGCTTTTTCACAATGTCCAAGCAGCAGTAGACCAACCAGAGGAAGTGCCAGTCTCATGAAAAACCTGGGAAAAGTTTGGCCAGCTTTCAGCACGTAATGTTGTGGCACTCAGCAGAGAGCTGTAAGTAACACACGTGATTGTTTTGTTGGTTCCCTGTCTGCTGCCAAATAAAATGGTGTGGATCCTGTGGGTGATGTGCAGCTGCTGAGCCAGCCAGCTCTCAGGCCAGCCTGGCTGCCTGCCACCCACGTGGTGGCTGAGCCCTGGCTGCTGGGGATGGATTTCAGTGGGTGGTTTTCCTTCTCATTGCGGGGTATGTTAGCTTTGCATCCTGCTGTACCTCTGACTGGTATCTATTCTATAAAGTTATCATGAGAGAATCTCTTCAAAACAGCTCCATGTGGCTGTCTCTGAGCAAATAGTCACTCACTTTGAAATGTCATTAGTGTACCTGAAATGAGCTGTACAGTGCATGACCATTAGCATTTGCTAAGAGAGTGGGCTGTGCTGAGTCCAAAACAAGCAGATTTCTACATCATGCAGTCTTTCCTCTCACCTGCAAGACTGACATTTCTCCAGACAGCTTGGCATCAGGGCAGAGATCAAAAGGCTCTCCTGTCTTACTCCCTAAAGTGTCCAACATTGTATTATTTGGGTATTTCTTTTATAGCAATTCCAATGCCCCACTTTTATTTATTTGTTTTTTGTTTTTTTTTTTTTTAAGTTCCTGAGATTGCTGTTGGTGGAGTATTATTTCTTTTTTCATTGCTGGCAAAAAAAAAAGGAGTAAATTACAGAGAAGCAAGTCCCAAGAGCATGATAGTATGCTTCACTCTTACAGTTACTGCTGTTGTGTGTGTACGCACATAGATGTATATGCTGCTGCTTTATCCAGAATAGCTGTGATCATAAACATTACTAGAGTTAGTTTTCCTAGAAGTTTAAGTGGGCTGAAGCAATAAATTTACTAGCTCAGATTTCTTTCCTGAGCTCAACTTGGTAGCCCACAAACAATACCATAGCTTTAGTTATGAGGGTTGTACTTAAACACTTTTTCTTTGTGTTAGACATCAAAGCTGATAAATACTCCCATCCAGCTAAGACTGTATGAAGCAGTAGAACCTTCTTGAATTTAAAAACCAAACAAAACAAGAAAAGGGCAGAGAACATGATCTCATAGCTCTGTTTAGTATGATCTCAACTTCAATAAAGATTATAATTTTTTATCAATTAAACAGCAAGACAACGATATCTGGTTCCGGCTTCCTTTAAAGCAATGCCAGGCTCTTTTCCATGGTTCCAGGGACATGACAAGAGGTAACAGACTGAAACAGAAGAGACTCCATTTGAATATCAGGAAACACTTTTTCACTGTGAGGATAAACAAGCATAGAAACAGGCTACCAAGACAGGCCGTAGCGTCTTTCTCCTTGGATATGTTCAAAACCCATCTGGACGTGATCCTGAGCAGCTGGCTCTGAGTAGCCCTGCTTGAGCAGGGGGATGAACAAGATGACCTCCAGAGCTCCCTTTCAATCTCAGCTGCTTTGTGATTCTATGATCACAACTCTTGTCCATCTTCAGCTTTACATGATTTCTTTCAGGAATGATGAAAGAGAAAGGAGGGAATGACACAGAGTGCTAAGGGAAATCTTTAGGAATGCTGGCATGGGATAAGGAGTCATGATGGAGCCCCCGAAATGTTAGGGAACAAGAGGTTACCATTAAAAAACCCCTGGAAATGCAGTGCAGCAGGATACCAAGGTCTGGCCACAAATGCAGGAAGTTCATTCCAGAAAATTCAATAAGCCTACACTGCCCTGGGTGTGAACACTATTGACTTGCACATGGATTTAGGCCCGTAAGGAAATTCTTGGGTGTTGAGTCCTGCTCCTTTTTATGTAACACAGCAGTTGTATGGAGCAATGCTGTAATGCTGACCATCAAGAGTCCAGGCTCCCTGACAGTTCTTGCTGTTGAAGTGACTTTTGTTTCCAGCCAAGGAATGGACTATTTGGCAATGTTGTCCCTTGTGCTCCTGGGGGACTCTACTATGGTGATCCTGGGGGCTGTACAGAGAATCAGTCCAGACAAGTAATGAATCCAAACTGAAAAAAGGGCTTCTATTTCTTTATAAACTGCAGAATATCAAAAGAAGCTGTAAGAAAACAGGAGGCATTTAGGGTTTGTCACCCTCACATAATCAGGAATGCTGCCTCTTTATTTTTTCTTTACCCCCCGTACCCCACTCCTCCTCATGGTAATGTCATTATGTCTTTCCTTTGTGTTTCCTCTCTATGGGAAAGATCCTTCCATATCACAGAACAGATTGACGCTGTGCCCTTTTAATAATTGTTTTTTAGTTGAGTTGTCTTTGTTCAGTCATCCTGCCTGGTGATAAGTGACAGGTGCCACTCCTCTGAAGAGAGACTACATTGAAGTGTGACAAGAGTCCTTTTAGCAGGCTTTTATGTTAATGATATCTAGCTGTGTTAATGCTTAATTCTTTTTTTCCTTTTTTTTTTAAATTTTCATTGAATAAAAATGTGAAATAGCTATGTTGCTATGGCCACTTGAAGTTTAATCAGAACATTTACTATGCTATTTATCTGTCCTTACTAGTAGTAACTTTCTCCATTTCCACAGTATTGTTCCTGAAGCAACATTCTTTCAAAGAGGCAAGGCCATCTGTTTATAGTGAACAGGAATAATTTTCTGTTTAGTGAGTGAGGTTTTGTTGATTGGTTTTTGGATTTTGGGTCTGGCTTTTTGTTTGTTTATTTGGTTGGTAGTGGTTTAGGGTGTTTTTTGCCTTTGTTTGTGGCTGTTTTTTTAACCTGTTCTTACATATCAGACTTTTGGTTCAAATTAGATGCATCAGAGGAGCTCTTGCTGCTCAAGGTAAGAGAAGTTCCTTGAGAGTCTGCTGATAGGTGTGTTTATGGGGCAGCTAATGTTAGGGGCTGGTATATCCTGGCTGCTGGGAGAGAATGTTTCAGAGGTTCCCAAATCAAAAACTATTGTTGCTGTCAGCAGGGGAAGTTAGCAGGCTCAATGTACAGATTGAAAAAGATTTTCTTTGATTTGTTTTCTCCTATTGAGCAACTTTTCAGAATATAAGTATCTGGTGGAAAAAAACACTTAGATGCCCAACATGAATGTCTAAGTGGGTTGGGAGAACAAAGAGGTCTGACATTAAAGTCTGCCCAACTTTGCTGTCATCTTTTTAGTGCATGTTTTGTCTTTTGTCGATAGTTGTGGCTGAGTATAGGCCTGATATACCCCAGTTCTGATTACTAATCCCAACCACTCTCTTCTCCCCATCCTCCTACAATTTGTACTACACATCCCACTGACACTGCAGTAACATTTTGGACTTCCCTCTTTTGGTATCCTCTTCTCGTGCATTCCATTAGGCCACAAATTCCTGAAAATAAATGTTCTTCCCTAACTGATTCTTCCTGTCTCCTATTCACTGTGTTTCTAATTGTAAATTTTGTTAGTATACCTTAGTGTAAACATGAAGTGTCCCATGAGATCTGCCTTCTGTTTCCTGGGAAAGTGTCTTCTGAAGTAACCTCAGAGTGTCCACTGAAATTTCTAAGGTAAAATAAGCTTGTAAGGGTTCTGGAATAACCAGAGAAACTTCATGTGTTTCCCAGAGATGCTCAAAAGTTCTACACAACATTTCTTAAATGTTGCATTGTGTTTTTCCTGTGGTATTCACATAATCTTGTTTCAGTAATTGAAAGTTACAGAAATTGGAGCTTTATCACTTAATAACCTTCCTACTTGCTGTTTGCACAGATGACTATGATCTGGTTAAAAACATTATGTAAATATATTTATAAACAAAAAGCAATCAACCTGTAGAAGAAGGAAAGCCAGAGCAATAATACACTAAGAGACAAAAATAATATACCTGAGACTTGAATTCAGAAAATACTGATCAGTCCCAATTTTATATGAAAACTACGGATGTGCTGACTACTAAAAGAACCATAACATTCTTGCTTTCATGTTAAAAGTAACGTATTCTCTCAGAGTATTGTGACTGACATCAAGTGAGAGTGGCTTAATATCTGACTAATCTCTTATTGGGGCACTTTATTTGCACTTGTTGGAAAGATGGTCTCTTCTGTCTTTTATGTCTGTGATCTAAGATCCAGCCCTCCACTTCAGATTGTAGTTCATTTTTTGAAGTGCTGATATATAAATCATCAGCAGAAATGGAATAGAAGTAAATCTCACGGCTACTTCAGTGAGGGGGAGGGCAAGGGCACCTGTTTGATTCTCAGACCGAACATTTAGCTCTGAGCCACTGCATATTTCATGTGGTTATGAAGTTGTACATTACTAGCAGAAGTCTCTTAGCATGAATGTGTGAGTACTTTATTAAGACTTGGTGGTTTCATCAATCTGTAAGAGAGATCAACACTTTTTTTTTCTATTTTCTAATTTTGTTTTCAGGGAGAGGAAACATAAGGCATAATTTAATCCATTTTGGGGTAATTGGCTCTGTTGTCAATGGAAATAGGAGGTGTTGGTGGCTGGTGAAATTCAGTACCTGGAAGGAAACTACTGAAGGTTTCAGTCGAACATAACCTCCAAATTTTTTTGATAGAGGACTGTGATAGTAGATCAACTAGCCTACATAAAGAAACCTATTCCCATGCTTGCTACTGACTGCAAAGAATACAGGTTTTTTAGGAGAGATGCCAAACACACAACTCTAGTTATGCAATGCCCAAACATCCTGACAAAATACTTAGGGATGATAGTGTTTCTCTACACTGCTCAGGTGATTAATTGAATGCTGTTTAGTGAGCAATAAAGTCCATACTTTTACAGAACTGTTCTCTAATGCCTGTTTTTCAAAAGACCCGTAAAACCATGGACTTTTCCTTCTGACATTAAGATCTAGATAACTGTTCTACGTCTGTGCATCCAACAAGCTTTATTCAGACTCTGCTCAGAGGAGTTTCTAAATCAACGTGTAAGGCAGATGTAGAGAGAACATGATTTCTGTCTCCAAGCCGTCTCCTTCCCAGGGCACTTGGTACAAATTCTATTGGAAATTGCTCCTGGCGGTATGTGCCACTTATTTTCTTTTAATCCTGTTTTCATCTCACCTCATAATGACTCCAGGAATGTTTTTAGTTTCCAAAGCCAAGAAAACAGTTTCTTCTAGGCGGAAATTGCATTTGCTGTTAAATAAAAAGAAATGCGCTTTTCTGGCTAAGCTTTATGAGGATGATTGTACAATCTGTACCCAACACTTGGAAACTGCTTCAACAAGTCGTGTACCATATGGTGTATGTGGCATTCCCTTACCTCAAGTGTTTCCTTACTCAGGCTGGCATGGTTGGTAATAAGCTAATTTTTGAATAAGGAGGAACATGGGTGATTTTTGTCTTTTTGTTTTTTTTTTTTTTGGAAGGGGGGCAGGGAAGTGGAAATCTGTACATGCAAGGACAGGGTGAAGAAATACTATTATTCCTTACCTCTTCTGGTTCTTTCACCAGATTGAAGTATATGGAAATTGGGAATTTCATCAGGAAGAGAGTTTATTTACGCTGGCTCCGGGGGCCTGCTCGAGGCCACTCAGCGTTATTCCGGGAGTGACCCTGGTTTCCCGGGGGCTGCAGCTTGCATTTTCCCCAAACACAGGGCGTCCTCCGGCAGCTCTTTTAGTGCTGGGTCCTCTG
>VZRZ01003083.1:1097155-1132560 GCA_013398175.1 Climacteris rufus
CAGGCAAGGACAAAGACCCAAGAGAAGGGCCTTGGAGTGGTTTCCATCTCTTTTATTTCCCGGGATAAGCAGCAGTGAAGGTAGGAGAGGGTCCGGGGTCCAGGAGAGACGGCACAGGGGTCCGGGAGAGCTGAAGGCTTCAGTTACCAAAGGCAAGGTTTTAGGGACAGCAGGGGATTTATGGGGATACGAGCAGGGGAAAGTAACCTATGGGGGTACAAGGATTAACATATAACCAATAGAGAGCCGAACTGCAATGAAATTTCCAGAACATAACCTTATACAGAACATTAGGTAATGTAGCAACCAACTGAAATATGTAAACTAAGGTACAAGGGACGCTGGGGGTGAACCAAAATCTCACCCTGAGCAGGGAGTATGCCTCAGACTGTGGCAACCTCAGGCTGTGCCCACCAGTCTTGAGCCTGTGGGGCTGTGGCTTTTGCCACATATACTGCCACAGTTTATTGCAGAGGTTAAGGTTAACATGATACCATGATAGGAAAATAGAATTTAAGTAAGAATGGTTTTAGCTCCTCTTTCCCGCTGACAGAGGCATAGTCCATAAATGTGTGGGAAATGATAACAAGCACGTGAAATGAAATGATCAGCTCTCTTACTGCATGAGAAGAGAATGTGAGACATTTTATCCTTGGGAAACACTTCTGCATGTTGTATTCTTTTTCTTGGAACTCACCCGAGAGTAAAAGCCTAGGAGTGTGCCACAAGTAAGTCAAATTAAAATCTTATATAACTGTGTGCTCTTGAAATCCACAGACAGAGAGGGAATCCATTTAGACCATCACTGCTCTCAGACAAACTAGTTTTACCATGTCACCATACCTGCCTGATCTGCCCTAAATAGAGACAACGAGTTCAGGGAAATTGTTAACCTGTGTGACCAAGCTGACACAAAACACTTTTAGATTCCCTCCTGGGAGATACACTGTTCAGGGTGTGTATGCTGGTAAAGGTTGTTCACTCTGAAATAAGCAAGCAGTAGGCCACTTGTGCCTATGGAATCTTGAGATGGCTTTTTGTCTCTCACCAAGTTGTTGTATTCTACATTTATTAAAGATGAAGTCTGTCCATAGTGATATGCAGTGCAGGGTCAGGCACATTAAGGATAAATGTCTACTAATATCTTACTAATCTATTCTAGTGTCCTAACACAGCATAAATCATGGGACCAAAAAGAATGCATTGATCCTGAGTAAAAGCAACATCCTTTGTCAAGAGCCAAAATATGATCTTTTGCTACAGGCTACAGGTGTTACAAATTCTGTGTAGAATTTGCTGTCAAGAACTTTGACACTAACCTGAGACTATGGGTGGATTGTGGGAAACAGAGGCATACTGGGGGCTAAAATTGCAACTGTGTATAGGGCAAGCTGCATGAAACTAAGGTGTAACAGCAGCACCCACTTTTCCATATAGAGAACAAAACTAGTCTGCAGCCCCATTGTGGTTACACCATTAATATTTTCAGTGCAACCAAGAGCTGGCAACAGGGGTGACTCCTGTAGGACTGTTTTTGCTGTGAGAGTTGTGATGAGTTGCTTTGGAAAACAAATTGAACAAGGGATTTCCTTGCTGATAGTTCTTACTGCATGATGGTTCAAAGCCCCAAACTCCTTCCTTGAATGCAGATGATCCTATTACTTCCTGAGCTTTAGGATTATCTTTGTTGAATTTGGGGTTCTCACTTTCATTACTTGGGGATAAATATGAACAGAAAATGGAAAAATAGACTGCATCTTTTTTGTGTTCCTGTCTTATCGTTTTAGCTAAAGACACCTCAATAAGGATTCATGACAAAATAAATGTGTGTAGTATTAAANAACAACCGAAAAGGAGCATGGCAACTAGGTCACCCTAACCAGGGAGGCTGTCTCCGGGGGCAGTGTGCTAGGCTTCCCTCCACCATTGCTGAGGCCTGCTGGCTGTGGCCCTAGCCGTGCACGCCGCCACATGTAGTATTAAAGGGCAAAAAACATAATTGCTAATTTGAGGAGTTTGAAGAAAGGCATCAAGAACAGAGCATTTGGTTATTAGACAAACAAAAGCTGAATTTTCTAAGCTTAAATTGACATTTTTTTAAATGAAAAGTAAATTTATACTGCAATAAATTGAGGGTTTCTCACTGCATATTTTTTATGGTGTGTTAGAGAAAGAAAAACATGGCTGAGCCAATGAAATATCTTTGCATAGAAGAAAACAAAAGCAATTGCATATATGTATATATGTATATGTATGCTCAGGTTGGAAGCTGATGAACACTTGCACATTTGTCTCTATGGAATCAGGCTTTAATTCTCTATTATTTTACTTCTCATCTTTTATCAATCTGCAAATCAGAATTTAAAATGTTAACATGTTATTTGGCAACAGCCCTTTTGCATTAATTTGCATTGGTGGTGTTAAGAAAAGGATAACCAGAACCTGAAACTTCAGAAAACTGAGACAGGAACCTGTGTCCTGCTGCCACATGGGAGTGGACTTGAGTTAATGTCCCTAGTTGTATTTGCACTGTGGATCACTATCTCACTTTCTGGGATGCATAAACGCATTCAAGGACAAGGATCCTTTCATGCTCTGAGGTGTAAATGGAAGCAATTTCACCAACAGTGAAATATCTATTCAGGGGCCAGACTCACATTTCCTCAGGAATACTCAATCATGCTTTGCAGGATAGACTAAGATAGTAATAAGCCTTTATAGGCTGTACCTTGGCCTCCTAGTCCAAGAGCTTTAGAATATAATATTTTATATATTTATTTTATATATATAGCATATATTACAACTTCCAGAAGGAACAGCTTTCAAACAGAATACCAAATATTGGAACAACAACACCAATCCTTAAGACTTTTCACAAAATATTGGCTTTCAATAGAAGCCCCAATGTAAGTAAGATGTATATCTAATTTGAAAAACTAATACCCCATGAAGTTAGATTGGTGCCTTCCTTGTAAAATTCAAGATAGGGAAAATATTCCGTTTCCGCAGAGAATTTCCTTTTGTGTTTTAAATGACGGTAACTTTAGGGGGTTTTTGTTATGGAAAAAACCCTCAGCTCTGAGGATGTATAAAGTTCTTTTCCTGTTTGGGATGAAGAAAAGTGTTTGCTTTTGTATTTTTCCAAAATCAAATTGACCACAATGATTACCATGGTTTATGCCTACCTGCAGTTCCATGCAGTAAGCCCTAAAGACAGTTTGTTACCTGGTACTTGGTTTCACACATGTGATCCCAAGTCTTCCTTGGGGTTCTGAGGTGTGATGACTAAAAATCTTCCCTGTTATATAGATAGGGGTATAGCTGAAAAATCATTGGATTTGCTAGGGAGTCTGTCTAAGATGTGTTTCTCTGGGTAACCTCTTGACCTGAGCATACCCACTGCTTCTCAGGGTCAAAAAAGGATGACCCTGAGAACAGTGTCTTCTTAGATGCTACTTCCAAAACTGTGGTTATCAGCTTAGTATTGTCACCTTTGTGCTGTTTTAGCCTTTTAACATACACTGCTTTGAACATACATATTATAGTCCTTCTAAGTGCTTGCTCCAGTGCTTGATCTGAAAACAGGTGTGCTGAAGCCCACCAGAATCTGCATATTTTTAATTTTTTTGATCAGCCTGTTTGCTGACATGCTACCATTCAAAACCTGAATTCTTTCTGGACTGTGTTCCATTCTTGCAAATATATATCAAACTACTTATTCTTCTCCCAGTCAGGAGACAATAGACTATGTTACAAATCTCATTTGCCACTAAAAAGTTTACTTTTTAACCTATATAGTTGTGAGTGGAAGCTTAGAGAGTTGTTGCCTTTCTCCATGGCTCAAAAAACCCAGAAAGCAAATAATAAAGCATCTTGGTATGATAACATTTTTCTGTTTTTCTGTTGGCTCAATTTATTATGCCCTGTGTCTGTGGTTTTGACATTCAAGACCCTGAAGATCTTATTTTAGACTTCCTGAAATAAAATTCCATAATAACTGTCAGAAGTTTCTGGTTGAGAGAAAATTCAGGTGCCTCTGCATTAAAATTGTAGTTCCAGCATTATACCACTACTCTGAGCAATATTACTTAATTTCTCCAAAACAAAATGTAGTGCCAGTTCTGTGTCTGAGTAAGGACTTGAGGATTTGAATGTAGCAGAAAATGTGGACCCAAAATTTAATTACCTTCTGGCCTCTAAAGATCAATGCTACTTTATCCTGCAACTACTCAAATCTTCTTTGAAGCCAGGACACACTGATATATTGATGAGGAGGAGGAGCATGGCGAGCATAAGGATGCAAGCTGCAATAACCTAAAACCAGGTGAACACTCTTTTTGGCTTCTCCAGAATTTCCAGGAGCTGCTAATTCTTCTTTTTGTCTGATTCCTCTTTGACCAAAACCCTTCACCACGGGTGATTCACCTGTCATCTGGAGGAGGCACATTATTCCCACCATCAGTGAGCAGGCCCTCATCCCTGGCTGCAAGCCCCAGGTGCCAGCTTCATACAAGTAATAACAACAACCACATAACCTGTGTGTCATCAGCACAGTGAAGTCTTAACACCATATGGTTGTCAGTGTTTACAAATGAGGTGCTACTAAGTTGTCAGTTACTCACAGAAGTGAAGTGGAATGGACTGGATGAAGGGGGAGGAGTGACCTTGAGTTAATGGAGACTATTGTGATGCACTGTGCAATGAATAACACCATAGGTAATAATCAGTTTGTTCTCATCCATATCCCTTTTCATGTGCACCTTCTTTTATTACATCAGTGATCAAGTAGTCATTGCATATAGCTTGGAGGCAAGGAATTAAAAGGTATAAATAACACACACTTTAATTGAAATACAACTGTGAATGCCTGGCCTCTGTGATTAAACCTTTTATCACATAGATTGTCCCACCACAGGTACATTCATACTACTGAGAGAACTAGTTAGCTTAAAAAAAAAAAAGGCCTTTATTTCTTTCAGATGTCCAAATTGAATTGTCTGAAAATTTCTCTGGCAGTAACAGGGCAGGTATTGTGGATATAACTAATGTGTTCTTACATGTATGCAAAACCCTCCTCTAATCTCTTCTTTTCAGACACTGGTGGCAAGTACTTTGAGCACATCAATGCTGCAAAGGGAGAGGAAACATGAGAGCTGGAATTAAGCATATTGAGGGTCACCTGCCTTAGGGTTTTCCAGCCCTATTACAGCTCATTAATGTGGTCCTTAGGATTTCTTAAAAATAAAAAAATTAAACATTGGATTGGGTTGGCCTGCCTAGGTTTGCCTAAGTACAAAGACTTGATGCTGGATTTCTGCAGGCTTTCTGTCTGTATCAAACTTCAGTGAACAGGTTCGATGAGCAGACTGCTGAGCTAGCAGTGTGACTCCTAGGAGAATTTAGCTGTGCAAGTAGATCAACATTTGCCTGAAAATAGGGGCGCTGCTGGTGTCATCCTTTACACAATATATAGCAGAGTGGGACCTTGATTACTGTGATAGAAACAGCAATAGGTGATATTTTTTATAGATCGCTTCATGGGTAGACTGTCTGAAGTGATGATGAATTAATGTTTTCCAGGGGAGAGGGATGACTGGCTGTTGCCAAGCCTCAAATTTAGGAGTTTGGTTTGTATATAACTCTGTCTGGAAAGAGTTCTCCAAGCATTATCCAAGATTTACACCTCTGTGATATGATAACCAGGCTGAAAAAAAACCTGTTCTTGACAGCGGTACCCAAATATTTTTCCAGTTCAGGTGTGTCATTTCTGCAATGTGATGGACTTCTTTTAACAAGTCAGTGCTGACATAAACTTGATCCTTGGTATTCCCCAAATAAAATCATGTGGGGGAAAATCTCTGTGTCCAAGCTACACAAAAATAGCTTGATTTTGGCTGAGAATGCAGATAAATAACCCTAAACCAAGGGGGTAGTGCAATGAATAACCCTGATAATATATTTTAAATTACTCAGTTAAAGATATTTCTGTGAAGGAGATTTATCAGCCAAGACAAGCTTTTGTGGAAAGTTTTTGAACTTAAACTACATAACAGAGGGCAATAAATACAGCCCACCAAAAGGAGAGAAGTGCACTGGGAGCTGTTAGATATATAAATTATTTGGGTTTACTGCAGCTGGATGGTTCTTCCTTGATTTAAACAAATGCTTTGCTTTCCCCCTTATTGTCCACTGTGTTTCCACTTGACCTGCTAAATATCCAAAGGCACTTAAGCCAGGTAAAATACTTTTTCTAGGACTGCAGTAAATGTGCCAATTGAATATGGCACTGCACAGAATTCTGAATTCCAAAGCTAGATGAGCAGTCTTTGTCAGGGCAACAAAAGCTGGCAGAGAAGTTTGAAACTGGTATAACTACTTTGTCCATCTATAGGAGCCAACAAGCACCACAAAAGCTATTTTATCCTTCATGTAGCCCACGAGGTTTGGAACATAAACTGTTTGAGCCTAAATTGTTACGGCTTTCTTAAGTGTTACAATTTTTTTTTTTACTTTATTTAAGTTGCAGTGCGGGAGTGTGTGTTTCAAGAATACCCTTGGCATTTGAAAGCAGAACACTTAATAAGCTAAATTATAGAAAGAAATAGATTAAGTTTTTACACGCTCATTTTTGAAAGAATGATTCTCCAAAGCCCTTTTCAAATCAGCAGGTTCCATCCCAGGGAAGGATAGAATGAAAGCTTACCTTGTTGCACCTTACACCACAATTTTCTCTAGTGTGTCTCTATCAGCTTCTCTGAGACTACTTTTGCTTTGAAGCTGGGTTGGAGAAAGCAGAATCCTACAGGGACTGTGCAGGCAAAAGTAACTGCTCTGATGTACTCTACAGTGGTTCATACACATATACAGGGGATGTATAAAAGCTGATTTATTGGGAAGCGGGCTGTTGGCCAAGGCATCATGGTTATTCAGTAGTACCACAGGACCAGTAGGTTCCACAAGAGCAACCACTGTGAATTTTGAATTACTCTTGCCTCTAAAACATTATGCTGCCAATAGTGCTGTACCTCCACACAGTGATTGTCATTCAGCACTCAGACTTTGCCAGCTATTTTGAAGTTCCAGGGCAAATCAATGTGTCCTTGGTGTTTCGCAACACCGTATCCTACTGGTTCAATGTCATCCTGATACAAATGAGAGAAAGACTGTAACATATAAAAAGCTTGATAAACATGAGGACATATACATATTGTGGGGAATGATTCTGAGTTGCTGAACCCCAGATTGTTCAGGAGCTTACATATGTCTGTTCTATTTTGGACATTTTGCAATAACGCTGAAATATTTCAGCTTGCCTTGAACATTCTTCCCATCACACTGGGTTTAAGAGGAAGCAAGGAAAAGGCATGGTACATGTTATGAAAAAATGGAAACCATTCCATGTCACTAAACTTGTGGACAGATTGTCAAATTTACTGAAGAACGTAAAAATGTAACCAAAAACAAACAACCCAAAACCAACTCTGAGTGGTTCTATCAAGCATGACCTACTACAGGTCAGAGGCTGTAGAAAGTCTTCAGTCTAAGGCAGAGTGCAGATTTACTAGAAGGCTTGAGATCTGTTACCTGCAGGGTAAGAATAAATCTGGACAACATATGAAGATGGGTTTGACTCAAAGTAGTCCTTGTACTCTGCATTCTTTTTGAGTCTTGCTAACCTGTAGAATTTCAGTCTGCTCAGGCCCATCTGTTGTAAAAGTCCAAGCTGTCTTGTGGCGTGTAATCCTGCCCTTGATGGAAGCATAGTATTTACAAATTCTCCAAAAGTCCTGGAAAACCCTCATTCTCCAATGCAGTATCAACCTGTGATGTAACAGATACTGTGAAAAAGATTCACATGAACCCACTGGCACATGGAAAATTATATCTTGGTAAAGGAGCGTTGTCAATGGAAACAATGTCCTTGCTTTGGAGATATCCACTTTGTTATCTGGCCTTGTGTGGAGGTGGCCAATATCTTGTGACACTGAACAACTCCATTGTCATGATGCTACCTGCAAAATTGATTTGATTTGTGTGTATAAACTTGTAACACACTGTCTCCATTTTTGAGTGATAGTCATGTTAAGAAACAAAATCAAAATAGAATGGGATTTTAAGCACATTTCAAAAGCATACATTAATTATTATAATTTACTTCATTTAAAACTCCACCCAAAGTCTAGGTGAATTTTGTAATGTTATATTTAACTTCAGCATTGTCAGTAAAAATTTAGTGTGATATTATTTGAACTTATCGTCCAGGGATGAGACCAATGAGGCAATGGAGAAGAAAGAGTGAGTGAACTATGCATATAAACTACTGAGCTTTTTCACAAGAAAAAATGTGATTTTTTCCCCTCCAATTTTCTGTAGAAAATGTGGTTACCTTATATATGTGGACTATGTCTTGTCAACAGGGGAAGTTCTGCTTTTTAACTGTACTGATATCACTATATTGGCAAAAAATGTGTAGTGTGAATACAGTTATTACTAGAATAAAAGTGCTTATATTAGTATATCTTGCTCCATTTCAGCAGGAGAAATAATTTGCACACCCATAAATCACTTGATATTTTTCAGACTATATCTGCACTAGGGCTTTTATTGTAACACTTCACTGGCAGTTAGGCTCACCAACTACCTTTCTACCCTGACAGTGAATCAGGGTAATGTGCCAGTAGGCACAGCATTATACTTGCCTATTTAAGTTTCCCCAGAGTAAAAAAATGGTAATTGTGTGATTTTATAAGCAAAAATAGTTAGAATTTTCTCATTTTGAAAAGCATAAAATCCTTTTGATCTCAAAAGGTAAACAAGTTTTAGCCAAAAACTTTGTCCAAAACCCAGACATTTAATTTCTGAATTGTTCCTCTGTGTCTCTTCAGAGATGTTTAGTTTGTTTATGTTGCCAATCTTCTCATGCTCTGAACATCCTCCCTGAAACTCACCTTTCAGCTTCCAGTCCTTCATCTTGCAGGCATGTTATAACTCATCACTGGTGTCCTTGTTAGAGGGCAAAGGAGCCAGGTGGGGAATGCAGCTCATAAGGCAGGACTTCTACTGCCTTAGAAGACATGGAGGTACTTACTTGTGAAAAATTGGAGAGGAAACCTATTTGCTATCCATAATTTTTTAAAAAAAACCACTGGGTTCTTGTTCTCAATAAAAAATTTCACAATGAAAGGATACTTTGGGGAAAGAAAAAGAAAATCCCTCCAATACACTCTCCTTGATTAAAGACCTTGTTTCCCTTTCTTCTTTGAAAGAAATGGATTGTGGGAGAAAAGACACTGATGAACCTGATATCCTTTTTTGGTCAAGCTTGGTGGAATTAAAACCACCAGTTAGGAGTTAAGTAGTGTGTCATGAGCAGTGACTGAAACCATTTCCCTTACAACTCACCATTTATCTATGCCCTTTCTTTCCAGTGTTTTCCACCATGACATCCAGGATGAGCAAACACATAAAGAGCAAACTTCAGGAAGCCATTGCAAGAGGCTTCTGAAGCATTTGTTTTAAAAGCAAAGCGTGTTAAACATTGCCTGAAATTAACACACTGCTTATAAAGGATAAATCCACATGACTGTCTGACCCATTCAATTTCCACTTCCCTTCAGTCTGAGGTTTCACAGGGGTCAGTGACAGAAACAATTGTGTTGCAAGGTGCTGAAAGAAGAGGTAGCAGAGGGACGGCTGTATTTCTCTGGCCACAAGTACAAGTTCAGATTTAATGCTGCACCAGAGTGGTTTTCTACTCCTTCAGCTTTTGGGAACCAGTGTACAGTCTCTCCTCTCTTGTGCCTTGTTATAAGCTTACAGTAGCGTTATAAATGTTGAAAGGTAATGCTCAAAGCATCCAAAACATGTTGTGCACTAGATTTATTCAAATGAGAGTTCCTTGAGTCAGATCACTGCTGAGCAATTCCTCTGAAATACAGCGAGTTGTATAAGCCAGGAACCCAGACTGAAGCACTCATGGACTTCTAGGTAATTTAAATCTGGACTCAGGCATTTTATTGACATGTTTATTTGATGTGATTTTTTTTTTAAAGTCTCTGTTCCTTTATTTGCATGTCTGAATTCTGATGCCATGTTATGAGAAAAAAAAGAAAAAAAGCCTTTGCAATTTTCACAACCTAGGTAAAAGCAAGAAAAGTTAAAAAATATTAAGAAGCGTTTTCTGGTTTTGTAGGATTCTAATTTGCATTTTGTATTCTGAAAATTTTGGCTGAAAAAATCTCAGGTTTGCATGCATTCATGAACAGAGCACCTATGCCTTTTGAAGTGGAGACATTCCTACTCACAATCTCATTGAGTTACAGTTGGGCAGAATGCTGATTATCCAAACCTTGTTTTTTTATTTCCATGATGGAGTGTCACCATGGTATTACCAAGATAAATAGTTTGGAAAGTCACGATTTGATTGCCTTCATTTTAATACAGCTCTACCTTGGCAATCAAGTGTTCACAAATGCTTTGACTGCAGTCAGCCCCCTGGGAGTCTGTGCCTCCAGTTAGTCCAGTAGCAGGGCTGGCCCCTGGGTCTGAGCAGAAGGGAGGGGAGTCTCAGATGAAGTCTATTGCTGTACAGCCTCTGACATGGATCTTAATTGCTGCTTTCTAGCCCTGATTCCCTGTCCTCATTTCCTTACAGTTGCGTAATTTTTATAGCATAGTCATATTTATGCCTGCCCTGTGACAGTTCATGGTGTCTCCCCCGTCCTGCTCAACTTTACTCCTGGTCCTTATGTCCAAATCCCTGCTCAGCTTTGTGCTTCTGAAATCATGCACTAGCCTTGCTCCAGCTCTTCAAAATTTATTTCTCTCACTTTTTCAGGGATTCCCATACTTCTAGCTTTTTGACCCTCTTTCCATCTTAATTTTCAAACTGGATTTTCCATTCCTTCTTCCAGACCCCGTCTACCAACCGTGCTTTATGCCAAATGTAGTGGTTTGCTATGGATTTTGCCTTTTCTGTGTTCCTGGTTTGGACTTGGTTACATCCATTTAATACATGGATCTGCCCTGTTTTCACCCTTAGTGATCCGATCTGAAGACTAAAATTTTCCCTATCCTTGTGAAGAAAAAAATCTGTTGTTCCAAAATAAAAGCATCCATCTCCCTTACCCTTGATCAGAAGAGCATGTTGGCTACAAGGAGTTAGCTTGACATTTTTTCCCACTGATCCCCATGGTCAGGAAGGAATTGCTGTTCTCTCTTTGGTTCAGCTACTGGCCATATTGTTGTCCGTCCCTGTACTTCACTTTTATGTCTTTCTGTGACATGTGGAATGATCCTGCAGGCAGGGAATTTATGAAAAAAGATCTCACAGTGCATTTGAAATTGTTGCTGTCCCCAAGATACATTTTCCAGACAGCTGCTTCAGCATGCAAGAGCTCATAACTCAGTATTTTCTGTCAATGTCTTATACACATTAGGATTGTCAAGGGGATTTTGTCAGGACCATTTGCAGAAGGAGTGAGCTAATAGAGAAACATTCAACTCAGTTTGCAAAGAATTGCCAGGCAATGCCTATTAATAATAATGGTGATGATGATTGTTATTGTTTGTTTCACTGGGATGTATGTCATTCAGATGTAGATTTTGGTCTGTTGTGATAGTTTTATTTATGATCCGATTTTGCCAGGGGTGTGAATGGATTGCTGTTTATACAATGCAGCTGTGTTTTGGGTAGACTGGTACATAAGCTCTGGACACAGTTTCTTTCTGAGAGGCTCTGGTTTTATTTCCCTGTGACTACACTAATATGCAGCTTTTACAATTGGCATGAATGGTGGATTTTGTGCAACTTCATCAGAAAATTGAGGAACACAGAATTTTTAAGCAATTATAACTAGTACCAATTATGAAACTGTTATAATTATAAAGTAACACAAAAAGAAAATAAAAACTAATGAAAACTCAAGCACAAATAAAGATTTGTATGCAGAAGAGTAATTCTGGATTGAGCCTTCTTATTCAAAGCAGATCACTAAGTTAAATAATATGGATCAAGTGGCTGCATATATGACATAACATTATTAATTTATTAGTATATTAAATGCCCATATAATTTGTACAATAATTTACATACTATACATCAATATACTGTGTTTCATTATATCTAACTATATGACATTTTTATATTTTAAATTATTCTACATTTCATATTATACAGTATATATAAATTAGATAATTATTTTTATTAATATATATCAAGACAATAAGATAACTAAGATATATTTTAAACTATATAATAGAGTAGATCAGGTTTTCTCTCATAAAATCTAGTACCATGACTGTTGCGGCAGCTGAGATCTCCAGCTGGAAATATGAATGAAACACACCCTGAATGAATTTAGGCAGTGGTGGTTCTGTGTTATCAGGGAACAGGGACTGAAAGGTGGCATTCCTCACTGTGTTCACTGTTTCGATGGGATTGGACAGAAGAACTGATACAATCCTGAAAATTAAAACTCTAAACTTTCACAACTCTCTGCAGTGATAGAAGGATCCACTTAGGGAATGCTGGTACTTAAATCACCTCCTCAGAGGAGAAACAGTTTGAAATAATTGTGTAACACTAATATACCTCTTAACAGAGAGTGGGAGAGAAACACCTGGATGTGCAAGAAGGTAAAGCAGCCATGGATGCTTTCTCAGAAAACACCCTCTGAAAATGAAGACACCTGTTCTTCCTGCTTTTTGTTTGAGGAAGGTCTGGAAATGAGAGACCACTGGCTACAGAATCAGCCTTACAGTGCTTGTAAGACATATCCAGTTGGCAGTTTTGGGGGAAAAAAGAAGAAAAAACAAGAACACACAAATAAAACAAAAACAAACCCCAAATCAATAAAAAACAGACAAAACAACAACAACAAAATCCATAAAAAATATCCCAAATAAACCCCTTTACTCCGCAAATCTCCCCCCCAAATACTATACTATGTGCCAATTTCTGGGGCATGCCAAGTGTTGACCAAATTTAGATTGGCCTGTGGACCAAGAATCTTGGACCTGATTAGAAGTCTGGATGCCTTTGTTTTGGGAGCTCTCACCTTCTTCCAAAATAGCAGGTTTTAATTTCTCATCATGTATGCTGAGATGTCAGTCACGAATACGTCCTAAGAAGCTCCCAGTTGCTATTAAAATTCCCTGGCCGTCTGTTATGTTATACTTCAACCTCTGCCTATGATGGAATGCATGCATCAGTTTTCCACACACTTGTGAGCAAATACAGCAACTACTTCTGTTCTAGCTGTGCACAGAAGATGGGATCCAAACATGAAAGTATTCATACAATTCACACAGACCGTTTTTTATTTGATTTGTTTCTTTGTATCTGCGAAGATGCATGGGAGGACCTGATGTGAAAAAGGGGAGAGTCAAGGATTGGAAACAAGTCAAAAACACAGGAAAGTAAACATGGAAAATAGTTTATGACTGAAAACCTGACGTCATAACACTGAGAGAAGGGGAATGACATCAGGAGGTGCTATGTGGTTGAAGAGCCCTACCTCTTATCAGACTAATGGGATCTCATTTTAAGGTAGTTATTAGTGTGCCATCAAAACACAGGTGTTTTGCCTTTTCATTTCCATTTCATTTTCTCTCTGGTTCCATTGTTTTTTCAAGGATACTTCACACCCCAGCACTATGCAGCATCACAGCAGGTCTCTGTATGTGTTTTCACATGCTTGTGTCTTCACACATGCTCAAACAGTGTGATACATGAAGGTTTCCTGGGCTGAAATAAGTAAATTCAGACCTGTAGAGTAAATTTATACAGCAGATCAGACTAGATTTCCATAATCCTATAAATCTATGCATTGACCTTGTGGATCAGAGCCTTCTGTAAGCTACAGATAGGATAGTAAGGATTTGCCAGCGTGGGCTTGGAATGATTGCATTACTCACAGGTAAATAAACTGAGTTGTCTCTAAGAACAAAAAGAGTGGCAATAGGGACTCAGTAACAGATGTCATTCAGTCTCTAAGCAGTTATTCAGCCTAAAAATCTGTATCTGTATTTGTGTTCAGGAGTGGGGAAAAGATTCTGTCACGCCAACCACTGTAGCAGTGGTTCATAAGTACCATGTATAAAGTTACGGCACCAATAAAGTTTGGATGGGATCACCCACTATATGTCTTTTTCCCTGGGTTACAGGCTGTGATTTCCAAAATGTCTTTCTGTATGTACTTAATACTGTACCTGCACACAAAGCAAACTTTTATCCGACCAGTTCCCTCACCCAGGCAGCACCTGCAGTGTCACCTATGCTGGCATTTGGCTGTGGGGGTGGCAGAGGCATGGGGCTTTATGCTTACCTCTTTTGCTGCATGTCCCTTTCCTTTCCCTGGTTTGCACTATCCTGCCAGAGCTAATCCACAGTCTCAGACGTAAGAGTTTTATCCTGCTGCTGCACCGTCCTCAGCGGTTCATGTCAGACTAATCCAGTGTCAGTATAAAAACAGCCTTCTCACTTTGCAGAGAGGTTTTCAGCAGCTTCTTACTAGATCCAGAAGGAACTGTGTGCTGCCAGAAGCAGGGCTGTGATGGACTCTTGGCTCCTGGAAAAACAAGAACACCAATGATGAAATCTTGCATGTCCTCTAGTTCCTTCCATCTGTGCACCAATTCTGGAATATGAGTCAGCTCAGACAAAACATATTGTGAGCAGAGAAAGGAGAATTTACTGGTTTTTGCTCATGAGGCAAATAAGGTTTAATCCCATAAAGTCATAAGTATCTATATTTTAAAACTTGAAGGAATTTCAGTAACTTTAGTTTTGGGACATCCAGGGGAGACAGAGAGGATTGTATTTTTGAGTTACAAATATCAGGATATTGTCACTGATTTCAGTGAGGGTTGAAAAACCTCAGCATGTTTGTAAACTTAAACACTGCAATACGTGTCAAGGTCAGCATCTAAACCCAATCAAAAATCATGGGGAAAAGTGATGCCTGTGTTTTGTTGTAGGTTGTGTGGCCCTCAATCCAGGGAAAGAAGCCAAGGATCTGAACTCTAACTCCTAAAAAGCTTTTCCAGCCAGTTTTTACTTCTATACATAGCAATGAAAGAAAGTATCTCTGTGGCCAAGCCACAGAGGATAATTTGTTCAAATCATAGGAGCATTGTAGTGCATCTGTGAGCTCTCTTCTTCTGGCTCAGGGGCTGCTTCATGTGGTTAATGGCTTGGCAGAGGAATAATTGATTAGGACGAGCAGCATTTTGATTTTAAATTTAGATAAATATCAGAAAAGTCAGATCCTCCCATCCCTTAACTGGAGAAATCAAAATGAGAGCTGTGTCACCTAGAGAACTACACTGCAAACAGTATCAGAAGTGTCAGGTTGTACCAACTTTTTGAATAAATAAGCCTACTCTGATTATTTGAATCTGAGACATTTTCCTGATTTGATAGGAGAGCTGGCAAAGCTTTGAGGGGAAAAGGAATCCTAACCTTTATATCTTTACTTATTTGGTGTCCTGGTTTTGGCTGGGATAGAGTTCATCTTTTTACTTCTTTTTAGGTTCTAGAGTACTCTATTTTGGAAACTTAATAGTCTTAGCCTTCTTCAGAAGTTTCCTGAATTCTAAAATTTATGCTGCATTACCCAAGTTTTGCTCAGTCAATGCCCACATGCTTCAAGTGACAAATCTTAGACCAGTATGGTGCTCCACCATCTGGTCCACCACCAGGAGACTCACTCACTGCTTTCCTCACATCCTTCTACCTAGATATGACTGCATTTGAAATACTCTTTTGTTTTGTCTCATTAAGCCGTTGTTTTAGAAGTTACTGTATAATTAATAATTCAAAGTAATCATTTTGAATGAGATTCCTGTTTTATATTAATGGTTTTATCATTGCAACTATCCCCTGGTTAAACTTTCCTATAAATATTTCCACTTTCAGGTCATGAACGTTTCCAAAAAAGAAATGATTCAGTGCTAAGTCCTGTCAGGTCACAAAAGTTTAGCAACAGAAATTTTCCTGACCAAGTAAATAATGTTTTTAGTGGCATTGGCTTCTAAAAGGCTTGTGGAAGCTTTTTATCTGTGTCAAAAATTCTGGTGCTGTACTAGAATGCTATCATGTTCTCTGATTGCCTCACAGTGTGAAGTCTTTCTGGGTGACCTTCCTAAAGGCTCTAGAAAAGCAAACTCTGAAATTAATCTATAACTTCAGTGTTTCAGTAAAACAGAATGTGTTTATCTCTGTCCATCATCTTTCTTAGTTTTTAGCATCAATGGTAAATGTAGGTGCCAATAAACTACTCCAATGTTATGTACACATGAATTGCCCAATTCCTTTTTTCCAAGGGGCAAAGGCAGTTCAGATAGCCAAGTTATGATAGCCAAGTTTATTTCAGCTGTCAACAGCAACAAAGGTAACCTGACACTGATACTCAGAGCAGCTACACCAAGCATCTAGGAGAGCAGACAGGGTATTAGTGGAGGAGAAAATAGGTAGAGATGCTGAAAAGTATTTTGCTTATTGATTTATTTTCAGTAAACAGTTTCAGTGTGTCTCTCGGATTTGATTATTGGGCTTTTGGTTAAATCTAGAAGGACATGGAAATTGATGAGCTTGAGCATTTTGAGGAGAATTCATGAGGAAAGGCAGCAGAGGTGAAGATGTCCATCTGAGCATCATCTGCCTCCTGATCTCAGGCATTTCTCAACATTGCCCTATAATGCTCTTACATTCAAGACTGCTGAAGCAACAGGCAGCACCCAGGAAAGTTTCACACTGAGCAGACAAAAAGTAGAAATAGATTCTGTTTCACCAGCAAGGTGACTCTTTCTCTCTTGAGGCACCTTCAAAGGGAATCTGAGAGTGAAAGAATTACTCTTAACCTGCAGTTTCATCTGTGTGAATAGAGTTCCCCTATTCTTTTTCACTTCTTGTAAATAAAGTTATTGTCTAATAATAACACTAATAATCTCTTCTAGCTGAATACCTATTTTGTCAGTAGTAAAATGGTATCCTTATTCAAATTTACTGGAAATATTTATTAATTTCCAGAAGTGCTTAAGTGGATTTAATTTGCACCACTGTAATAAAGTTAGTAATGCTAACTTCTGCTGATGTTAGTGATGTTAGTAATATTAGACTTCTGCTGCACTCTGAATATGCTTGTAGAAACAGAGGTGAATTTGGTGAATTTGTGCTGCCTTCTGTCAAAAAGCAGGCAGGAAGGAAAAGCAGTAGAAAGGCTTCCACTTGTTCACTTTTTAGACTAAGTGACTGTATTTCTTTCCTCCAGATATTAATGTTGTTAGGTTGTTTTTTCAGTACTTTCTGGTGATGGCTGGAAATTCCATGGGTTGTTATGGACCAGTACCAAGAATTTGTGAATGATTTGACGTGGAGATTACTCATTTATTTTGGGCTGTATAGCATGATATCAGTAAGAATAGTCATAGGGGCCCATCACTGTGTGCAGGGCTTTTTGCCAGGCTGCAGGCAAGGTGGACCAAGACCTATGTTATCATTTTACAGATATCTGTCTTCTGCCTCTGACATTCATGTGTTTCTCAGCAAGCTGCCAAGGAAAAAAAAAAGAAAAAGTGCAAAAAGGGAAAACTTAAAAGACTGTGAATCATGTTTCAGGAGCTGCTAATGATCGCCCTTCAGCTGCTAGCACAATGCCTGTAAATGCCTATTTAGGAAGAGAGCAACATGAATTCTAATGCCAGTGATCAGCACTCTTGTGGTTAGTAGTTACATATCACTTTGTGAGGTTAAATCATATCTCTTATTTCTCAACCAAGTGGAATGATTTTGTCTTTTTTTCGTTGCTCATTAGAGAAATCAGAAGCAGGAAAAAACTACTGTGTTTGATGTGTGCCACACTGGTAGTGGGAAAGTTAAAACAGACTACGGTTTTTCATTTGGAAGAGATTTACAATGATCTTCTGGTCCAACTGCCTGGCCAATTCAGGGCTGACCAAAAACTTGAACACATTATTAAGGGCATTGTTCAAATGCCTCTTAACCACCAACAGGCTTGGGGCATCCACCATTTCTGTGGGGTGCCTGTTTCAGTGTTCGACCATCCTCTCAAAATAGAAATGCATCCAAATGTCCAATCTGAACCAGCTTTGAATCATTCCCATGCATACTATGACTGGAATCCTGTGAGAAGAGCTCAGCATCTCCCTCTCCACATATCCTTGTCAGGGAGCAGTAGAGAGCAATGATGTTGTCGCTTGGACTTTGCTCCAAACTAGACGAGCCCAGATTCCTCAGCCACTCTGCATAGAACACATTATTTCTAACCCCTTCACCAGCTTTTTTGCCCTTCCTTGGACATATTCAAGGGCTTTCACATCCTCCTTAAACTGTGGGATCCAGTGTTCATGATGAGGCCACAACAATACTGACTTTCTTTTCCTGTAAGGAATGTTCTCTCTTTCACAGAAAGCTGCAGGGCTGAGAACACAGGAAGCACAGTAAGGGTTTACTGCGCTGAGAAGCACTGGAAGGCTTTACTCCAGCCTCTGTTCTGCATGGATACATGGTCATAGTAATTTCTTATGGCCCTATCAGTCCAGAAATTGTCTTCTCCAGCTCTGTGCATACAACATAGTGCCAAATGAGTCAAGTCAAGATGATCGTCATGATACCGCTCTGCTGTCTCTTATTTCCTTCTATTAATTATAGATTTAACAGCATTTGAATTCACATCGGCACCATAATCTCTTGCTTTTTACCCACAAAATTACTTTTACTGATGTGTTTCAAAATTTTAATCTACCTGTAAGCATATTTTATGCTCTTTGTCTTATTTCTCCTTATTTCCTTTGAATAGTGCAATTCTGCAGAGTCCAGCCACAAGGTCTAGGCAGTCCATAAATCTCACTTAATCTCTGAAACCATGTATAAAGAAAATTGTTTTCTGGATTCACTCTTGTGACTTGTCAATGGCTGGACAGCCTCATCCAATCTCTAGAAAATTAAATTAAATGTAGTTTGCGTGGGGGTCTTTTCTCAGAAATCAGATATACCTTATAATATTTTTTTCTTATGGCTGTATGTTTCCAACCAAATCCATTCATTATTTTTGTCAATATTAAAAAAAAAAAAAAAGAACAAGACCCCACAAACCAGTCAAAACTTATTAAATTTAGATTGACTTGTTTCTCATTTAGGATAGGAAGTACTAATCCTTGTGGTTTTTTGAAGACTGGATAATGTATTTATTTCTCCTAGGCTCAGACCTCTAAATGTCAAAGTTCAGTGTGGAGCACTGTTTATATTTTTGAATTGAGTTGATCTATTTCAGTATGTAGGTAAGAATTAAAGCTCTGGGCTCACATTCAATCTCATCAATACTGTTTGAAAGGCTTGGTATTTCCCCTGAAGCTGTCTAGGGTGGAAGACTCAAAACTGCCTGGGATGTTTACATTTTTCTAATGATATGACTGAAGGAGGAAACCTCTGTCCATACACACAGACCCAATAATGAGTCACTAAGATGTGAAGGGATATCTGAGGTGGGCATTTGAGACTTTCTGTGGCATGATTTTTGAATGCTTTGATAGCAGGCCTAATGATGCCAGGTTTGAGATATTTATCAACTCATAATTTATGGATTTGTTTGCTTTTTGTTTGTTTGTTTTTCTAAGTAAAAGACATATAAGAAGTTGTTCCAGGGAAAGTATTCCTGGTGGGAATTTGCAGCCAGAAATAAGTCAGTAAAGTTAGGCTTCATTTTACCTTTAACTAAAGCCATATATAATCATTAGCTCTTCCCCTCCACCAGCTCTGCTCTTCAGTATAATCCCTGACTCTGATTGCAGTTAAAGTCTCCAGACTGAGAGCTGTCTCCTGTTTCCTTCTCCTTCTCTGCTAGTGTTTCCTATGGGACACTCCAGTTTCACAGGGGGTGTCCTAGCAAGGTGGATCATAGGTGTGCAGTCAGAGGGAGAACTTCCCTGAAACAAAAACAGGTGTGTTTTTTGGAGAAAACATATCTCCAGCAGTACCATTAGCTCAGAGAGTCTGTTCAAATGGCAGGTGTCCCATCATTATAACATGATCTTTTCCTTCCATTTACTCACGCTATTACTTCATAAGCTCCTTAATCAGAAAAGGAACTAGAAGATGGACATACTTGCAGGTCAAATGCCACGCAAAAATATAAATATCCCAGATTTTAAACCCAACTTAAACTGATTTTCATTTCATCTGAGAAGAAGACTTCTAGGTCTGCTGGTTCTCACTGTATCAGCAGTCAGATAGCAAGCTCAACAGTGTCCCACCAGCCTACCTGCCTTAGGAGGTGGGTTAGCAGACAGGCAGGTGAGCAATGAGGCAACATTTCCTTGCCAATAATGTTCCTCAAGTTTTCAGTTACATTAAGCTGGTGGTTTTTCAGCATAAAATAATTCTGTGGACATTTCCATACAGCTGCTGTTCTGACAATGACGATTGACAAAAACAGGCTGGGGAATGTGCTCAGAGCTCAAAAGAAAGGCTGAGGAATGCAAACAGAGTGCAAAGATGGGGTAGGAGGAGGAACTGTGTAGAGCATGATTCTGTGAGGGAGTTTTTACTAAACCAAATACTTTGATCATGTAGAAGAAGCCCCTTTCCAAAGCCCACTTGACCCTTTTTGCTCTTATTCTTTGGTGGAGAACGCAACAAACCCATAGGCAACAACCACTGGATTGGACTGTGTCTACTATATTTTTCATTGTGTCAAATGCTACTTTTTTATTAATGAATACAATTATTTTCTTTTCCTGTCCTTTCTCACTTGCTCATATTGTGTTCTCCTGACTGAATAAATACTTGCTTTTCTGAATTTTGAAAGACAATAAAACCTTTCTGTTAAACAGACAGGCGTGGATTTTAAAAGCAAATCACATATCTTTTTTTTTTGTGCGGTAGTGATGTTGTCATGCATGAAGAGTTATCTCTGAACATGATTATGGATAGACGAGTATGTGCATTTTGTTTATACTTAATGGGCTTCTTTGTGGCACTAAGAAAGCCACAGAGGTATCTCTGACTGTTAAGAGACGTGATACCAAACTAACAGAGGGAAATCAATGAGAATGTTATTTTTACTCTGACCACTGATTTGACTTTATAAGTATTCTTATCAGAAAATGCAAATGTCCCAGTGGTATTTTGTTAAGGGATATTTTGATTGAGCTCAAAATATGAAATCACAGGGAATCTTTATTGGCTCAATATAAATAGATTATACAGAGCATAGCATCCTTTTCTCCTGTATAGGATTGCAAAAGAGCAGTGTAGATCTGCACTTTTAATGTTATAACACGGAACTGGGTAGAAGATAGAGGTGCAAAGCTAGATTATTACAGGTCATTCACAATCTGTTGTTAAGATATAGAAGATTTCTTCAAATAATAATATCATCAACCATTTTGTTTTTATACATATTCTGAGGCATATTTGCTGTAAGTTTAGGCTTTTTTTCAAGTTAATTTAGTTACATTTAGCCTTATGAAGTGGGTTACATAAGGACAGCAGCATTTTGTGTTTTAACTTGGCAGAAAGAGAGTCTCTTGCTGTGTCCTTATTCACAGCCCAAACTCCATCATTGGCATGTTCATCATAAAATCCTGACAATATTTTAAGATGCCTGCTCCCCAGAAATGTTCCTTGAAAAAATATCAAGGAACAACTTTCATCTTCTCTTTTATTTGAGGTCCCTCTAGGTATTTACAGTGGTTTATTTGTGAAAACGGTCACCTAATTTCCTCTTTTGATCACTTGAAACAGGGGAGTAGTGAGAGGTTAGCCTTAACAAATACTTAGCCGATATTAACATTAAGGAAACTTTCATTAGGAGTGAAAAAAACTGTGTGAACAATAAACAAGTTGCTGCAAGCAACAGACCTGATTTACAATATGTCTGAATGAATACTGCACCTAGGTTTTTTGCTTGTGGTTTCTGGTTTATTCCATTCCCACTGCGAATTATACTATATGGATGGTTAGACTCTGGCAAGCTTATTACATGGCAACATAATGATTAGATATTTTTTGACCGGAAAAAGTATTTTTTCTTTGCATACTCTACAGTGTCAAAATTTTGGAGATGCATTCTATTTATTTTTATACAGTTCTCAATGACAGAGAGCCCAAGAAAGATATTATTTGAGACAATGTTTGAATTTTAGGGGGAAAAAAAAGATCCTTGCAATCAGAATAAAGGAAATCAATCCCCCAAAGCATACAGTGCTGGTTTTGAGGTTTATATGGCTGTGTCTACACTGAGAAAACTTCCTGTTTCCCCCATCCCTGTTCCAAAGTTATCCTAGGTATGCAATCTCTCCAAATGAACTGTGATTCTCTTCCTGCACATTTGCTCAGATTTCCTTTCAAAGGATGAGTAGCACACCTAGGGACCGGTGCCTTGTAAATACACCTGACATCTGTTTAGATAAAACTCACATTTAACAGAAATCTGTGCCAAGACACTCTCTTCCTAGTAGCTGCCTGCCATGACAATTACTGGAGATTGTGTTTAACTGAATTATGTCAGAATGGTTCACTTAGCTCCAGCCTTTTGGCTTTGTTACTGAAGACCTGGGGCTGCATCTGTGGTATAATTTACAGCAGAAAACGGCTTTTCATTCACTTACAAGGGGCTGAAGCAGTTTACAAGGTTTATGCATTTGATAAGATCAAAGAGCTGGAGAATGAAAGAAGCTGTTCACATTTATTAGCATTATTATTAACTCAAATGACAGTTTATGGTCAGCAGTGTCTTTCTTGATGAATGGCAGGGTGTTTCAACTGCATTCATAAATTCTTCTAAAAATATCTGTGGTACAGGTGATTGACAGCTCTTTGAAGGTTTTAAAAGAGAATGGGTATCTGTTACACAAGATGACCATTCATCTTGACTGAAGTTTGCCACCTGTTTTTTCTTTCCCAAGCTCCTTCCATTCTAAAATGCTTTCTTACCAAATGGTCTATCTCCTCTTTTTCATCTACAGTCAGAGCAGTAATGGAAAGTTGCCTTAATTTTTAACTCAAGTGATAACCCATTTTAAAACCTCAGTTAGCAAGGCACAAATCTCACACTGCTTGACTGACTGCTGGAAGAATGGTCTGGCATCTCAATATAAATTATTGCTAACCCATTTTTGAAATTCACAGAGAATTTAAGCCTACAAAAGAACTAGCATTTCACGTCAAGGTGAGGTAATTATGATGAAAATTTCAAGCATTTAAACCAGAATTTTAACATCAAAGCTTAGGACTCTAATTTTGGCACTGCTATAATTGTTGGTATGTACACTGATCCTGAAAAACTAGAAAAACTCTGAAAGTCTAGTATGCATATGGATAACTAAGGAGACAATGTGGTTGAGAGGTTCAAAAACCACTTAGAATTAGGCTGTGTATTCAATGTGCAGCAAAATTATCTTCTTTGTGTTTATTACATACATGGTTTGCTTCTGTTAGAGAAAAAGAATTCAGGAAGTGGCATAATTTCAACAATAAGGTACTTGAGTAAATTTGCAAAGAAAATGGGTGCATTCCTGTTGTGTTATTGCATCTAATATCATCCTTGAGAAGTCAGATGGTTTTCTTAAAACAAAAACAAAAAAAAAAAAAAAACAAAAGCAGTGCAGTTGTAAAATAAAATTGCTGTGATATTCGTGAATGAGAAAAGCTTTGTGTTTCATATAGTCAAAGGAACAGAAATGAGATTCATTCCGTTTAGAGATTATTTCCTGTTTACATAGCTTTTGCTTCTGCTATTGTTTCAACACAAACCATATTTTCTCTATGCTGTTCTTTTCTGGATACAAAACAATAACATTAGTTAATAAAAAAATCATTTTATTTATTGCTGCTTGACTTACCAAATCTCCCCAAATGCTTTTATTAGAGGATTTATTATTAAACTTTTTCAGATAAAATCTAACTATAAATAAGACAAAAATCTTTGGTCACCTGGACATAGAATTAAAATAACCTTGACTTGTAGTATATTGGTTTATATTTGCTGTGACTTACCTCCTGTAATCAACTTTCATTCTGCTAGTGCTCAGCAGTCTTCTACAGAACTGACATTTGACTCCGTGTCAGGGCTATTTTTACTTATTCATTTTTGTGTAGTTTCTTTAGCACCAGTGAAGCATTTTCCTTTCTTTACCTTCATTTTCTCAGGGATTTGAGACATTTCTATCCATTTTTTTTTTACCAGGTAGCAAAGGTGAAAGTACCTCTATAATAAAAACCTGTGTAAGGAGAGCAGAGCCGTTTGCAGTGTCACAAGTTTATGACACTGGTATCACATCACAAGAGGAGAACGCTGTGCTCCCAAGCAAAGAGCATGCCATGGAGCCACTCCTGCCAGGGTGTCAGAACTGCTCCTGACTTGCTTTTTTCCGTGCTGCAAAAGTTACGAAAAGCTTCAATTCTTGTTATCCAACACTATTAGAATACTGGGCAGCAAAAGGCAAGGGGGATTGGGTGAGTCAGATTGTCTTGAGGTTTGTGAGAAAAATTACCCGCGACACTGAGTATTTTCTACTTTTAGTTACAATTCCCAAAAGCAGTGCTCTGTCTAGGGCTTAACTTTCATGATGCACAATTTACTTTTTGGATAGTAGTTAGTGGATATTGATGATACTGTCAAATCTGCTTTCAGCATCTGGGTGTGATAGCTCTGCAACAGATGGATGCAGGGAGGACAACCCTGCTGAGCAGCAGAAACCAACCTCCAGGGTTATGGTGACTTCCATGTTGTGGTTCATGGGTTAACCATGGACTTTCATGTAGCCACCCATTGCTAGAGGAGCTACTAGCGTTAGAACCCATTAAATGTTTCAGGTAAAGAATGGATGCAAGCTCCTTTCCTGTACCCATACTCCACCTTTGCTTTTAATAACAACCACTACTGATCACACAGCCTGTCCTCTCAATAGGACAGCCCCGTTCTTCTACTAACATCACGAAAGTGTTAGTTTACCAGGTTAGCACTGCAAAACAGGCTCACCTAAGTTAAGAGCAACAGCCATGGGCCACAGAGAAGATGTCTGTGAATTTCCTGTCTGCCAGTCGTTAAGAAAACCTTCACCCTAGACAATCAGACCCATGTTGCATAACTATGGAGTCAAAAGTGTCTGAAAATGGTGCTTTGCACTTCTTATCCAAAGGATTCAGAGAGAGGGACAAGGGAGGTTTTTCAGTGAACACGAGCAAAGGATCCATTCCTCAAAGGCTGGCATGGAAAGGATGCATATATGCAATCTGCATAGATGCAGATATGCAATCTTGGCAGAGACCAGGTCTATGCCTGACAAGCTAGATCTTGTATTGAGAGCTATGGAGAGCAGTTGAAGTGAATTCCTTGTGGGTGGTTAGCATTTTGTAGCAGTAGTAGCTATTTGGTGGGGGAAAATTCTTTTTGGTTTTGATGATTTTGCTGAAGCACTCAAAGAAGGAATTACTGACATTAACTCCTTACCCTAGGGCTGCAGCAGTGGCTGCTTATCACACCTGCCCTCATGCTTCCACCCTCTGCATCTCCACACTTTGAACCTGCTACCATGGAGGGCAGGGAAGGGGGGAAAACAGAGACAATGGAGATGGTCTAAATCTGGCAATATTGTAAATCAGCCCCATTACACTGAATTCTATGGGGCTGACTGGAATAACTGGTCTGTGTACAGCGCAGAGGAGCCCCTTCCACAGACAGCAGTGTCAGCAAAGAAATGCTTGGGAGTAATTATGTGAGGGGCAAGCCTAAACATCCACCTTGAGTCCTTGTCACTGAAAATTTTCTAGTGCTTCATAAATAATGGTTAGAGTGGTACTGCTTATTTAGGTGCATGAAAAGTCAAAAGAAACAAGGGACTTATTTGCTTTGATCAGTGGGAATTAAGAAAAAAAAGAAAAAAAACCACTTCTAGTATAAACATTTTTAATCCCTGCAGTGATCATGTAGAAGATACCTGTAACACCTTGATTCCTATTAATCCCAGTTGCTTCCTAGTGGTTGATCAGCAAACTAACCTAGGGCTATTGAGATTCTTGCCATTAAATGATTCCATAGAGACCAAGGAGCATACTACCTTCTCCAGCTAACAGAAGGACCAGCTTGAATGCCTACAGTGCATCATCTTCTAATCCAAAGGTGGGACCATCGACTTCTTTATCATTGTACAGAGGATGGTGTCAGTGGTTGAGCTTAGCTGGCCAGTTGTGGGTGTCAGGTACAATGTGTTGCTCAGAACCAGCTCTCAGGAGTATTTGCTCTCCAGTATACACTATGAACACCTACAGATCCCAAAAACCCCTTGGTCTGTACAGCTGCTTACCCTCTCTGAAACAGGTAAGGGCTAACCATTGTGATCAAGACCTCTGTCATCAAGCCCTTCTCATTAGAAGGAGAATGAAAAACACACTTCTAAACATTTTGCAGCACTGTGTGTTGGTGCAGGATATGAAAGAGCCTGACTGCTGTTTTAAGAACTGAGGGGACAGTTCCTTTCACAATCATTATAGCTCAGTAAAGATATTTAAAAAATAATCAATTGTTTTAGTCTGAGTGAAATAAAATTCTTTGTTGACTGTATTGTAAAAGCACCATTGAGATTTCCCATGTTCATTTAGATATTTTGGCTGAATTGATTTAACAGGACATCTTTAATGTCTTGAAGAGAGAGAAGTGGTATGTGGTTGGGCTTACACTGTCTGCCAGGATGCTGAGGCTCAGCAAAAATAAAATAACCTCACAAATAAACAACAGATGGCCGATGGCCTAGTGCTTTGATTTGGGGGTACATGACAGGGATTTATTCTTTCAACCTGGAGAAGGAGTCTCGGAAAGGCTGAAACTGCAGAAATGCATGACATGTGGACAGACACAGTTTGTTATGGGGATTAGGTCTGAGCAGATGGTATTAGAATACAGATCTATTATTAGGCATCTGCTTCCCATCTCAGTTATATGATGAGTAAGACTTAGATTAAATTCCCCAAGGAATGCCTGGATCACTTACTAATTTGTACATGCGCATCTGTATTTGTGTGTCTTTGAATAGGCAGTGGGCTACATCCTGAGCTAAGTCACAGAGATATACATTTATAAAGTGACAGAAGTGTAGCTGTCAGCATAATTTCATCTGTGTTCTCATTACACAGAGAACTCCTTAGCAATAAACTATTAGTTAAGTGTTAGTACTCAAAACAGTCAGAAACCTCTGTGCTGTTTGAGTGAATTTGCATGGACCCACACACCAAGAAGACAGAAACATGTAGGACCTGCAATTTGGTAGAAACAACATGGATTGCCTTATCTCCATTTTCCTTCAAGTTAAGGTACATCACAGGATCAGTACTATGGATGTCTTCATGTCAACCTCTGCTGGACTTCAGGCAGGAGCTGTTCCAGGCTCTGAAAGGAGGGCTTCAAAGCATCTCCAGTAATGAAAATGCCATGTTAACAAACCAAATAATTTAGGGGTTTTTGAACTCTGCTTTTTATGCTTCCTGTGTGAATCTGATCATCAGAGCCCAACGGCTTTCTGCCTTAAGGGACCAACCCTATGCCAGTAACCTCTGCCTTGTACCAGGGAGGTGGACCTGCTAACAGCTGTCTTTCTAACAAAAGCTCAGGCTGGCTCAGGGATCTGACTGTGTTTTACCAGCATCCCCGCACTCTCTTCCCTCACTGCTCCACTCCCCCCAAACTTCATGCAGGGGGAGGACTTTGAGCTCTGAATCTCCCTTATTAACGTTCCCACTCAGAATCCTTAGAACATGACAGAGAGGCATCCATGATACTGCACAGGTCTCCCCCTCACAACCTCGTCTGAGCCCTCCCAAAGGCAAGAGGACCACAATTTCATCTGCTTGGCCTCTCCAGGGGACAGATTGTGTGGAGGCTGAGCGAAACTACCCCACTTCATTGTAGAAAACGCTTCCAACCCAGCATTTCATTTCCTTACCTTATAACAGTTAGTAATAAGTAGGTTTTAGTGCAGGAAAGATGCTGCCCTAGATGTATCTCAGATACAGTTGGGGTTGTTGTAGTGTCCACTGGGTTGCAGTGAAGGAAGAAAAAGACACTGATCTTCAGGTCCGGCGAAGAGTCTCTGATAAATACATAAAGCAAAATTCTGATTATATCAAAGAAAATAATGAATCTGTTAAGCCCTTCTTCTCTGAAGCAATTTCAGGCTAGCATAAGTTGCTCTATTAATAAATAAATATACAAATTTAGCAAGCAGTTCTCTCTCCTTACACAGAGAATCTACAGAATGATACATAACCACTGAAGTAATTCTTCTACCTTCCTTCTACAAAGCAAAAAAGTGCAGTCTTTAGCCGTCCTTGTCAACTTTACGATGTTTGGGATCCAAGCTGCTGTGTTTAGGAATGGGTGTATGTTGCCAAAGTTAGTAGTGTTCTAGTGTGAGCAAGTTCTTATATCTGATCCCAATTAGAGTAGGAAAATAAGTGCTGAAATTAAAAAATTTACCCTAAAGTTATTTTCTTACCTCCATGGTGAGTGAGCCTGCATCCTAGGGCTGGTAATGCAGGTAAGAGTCCCATCCTTTTTGAAGGCAATGTCCAACTCATTAGTAATTCAGTTCTTCAAAGTGTATCAGGATGAGGATTCTATACCATTGAAACCATCCAAGTATGAGATTTCTTGAAGAGTTTAGGTGCTGTACATCTATTACGATGACTTTGCTGATCAGCCTGGGTATGTAGTCACTGTTCATCCAAGATTTCCAAATGTCCTTAAGCTTTATGAAACCTACAACTATGTAAAAGCCCATGTCCTTCTTTTTTCAGTCAGACAAGTATCCCAGGTACTCCAGATAGTGCTCATGGGGTGGAAAGGAAAACTGGGTACCTTTTTTCCATTCCTTCTATAACTATAAATCAGTCTGTCTCAATTAAATACAGTTTATATAATTGCATAAGAACAGCCATATCTCTTTGAGCTCTAGGGTGGTTACAGCATTATTTAATTGCCTGGTATTTCATTTTTGCTGACTACTGAGCTGGTCTCCTGAAAGATTAGAGGACAGATGAGGCATTGTAGTAACATAGTTAAGTCCTCTGAGGAAAGTTTTCTTTCTAAGAACAGAGTAGAAGGAGATGGGCGGAGATCTGAGATCCCAGTAAACCTTTGCATGTGGGGAGGGGAGTTAATAGATAGGGGACTAGTCAAGCTATTTCAGCCCTGAAAAAATTCAGTGGCAAAGTCCATTGCACTGATCCAAAAAATGCTGTGGGTTATTAAGTTTTGCATTTTCACTTTCAGTACTAAGAATCATTCTAAGTGAAGAGCAAAAATAAATAGAAAAATGGGAATGGAGAATAAAGCGCCTTTCATGAAAGAGAGGTAATGAGCAGAGAAAATTGCCTCTTTTCATTACAGCCTTAAGCCTGACCTCATGCTCTGTCTCACAAGCTGTATTTTTCGTTATTATCCTCAGAAATATCTTATATTCTATGTACTTACTCTTCCATTTGAAGAAATTCAGACAATGATAGCGATGACGGTGATGAGGAACTGTTTTATGGGAGCTAACCTGTGGCCATCCACTCAAGGCTTCTAAAGAATCTGAAAGGGTTTCTCTCCCAGAATTTATAGTTAATTAACATTTTTCACCCTCAGCTGATGATATTTCAGACTGCATAAATTGTATCTATCATTGCTAAAGTGGAACCGTCAGCTACACAAACCCCAGCTTTCTTTTGTTTAAATAAAAAAAGAAGGGAATAAACTTTATGGATAGATAAAGCAAGTAGGAGTCTACCCTAACATAGGTTGCAGATGGTATAAAGAGAAAATGTCAGTCTTGTATCAATTACCAGCAACAATTGTTTCACGTTAAGCTTAAATCTTGGCAAGAGCATAGTATGTAATTCTCTCAGTATTTTACTGAGGTGGTAGAAGCTGATGGGGAAGAGTGCAAAAAGTATTTATACTTCCTTCACAAAGTTAAATAGAATCAATCCTGAGTACAGCATTAGACTTCACTAAAAGCAGGGCCATTTTGACAAATGAAACTCATTGATGTAGCTAAAAAAATTAATGACATAATGCCATATTCTGGTAAAGAGATCTAGAATGCCTAAGTGTCCAGAAACACACACTGAAATGAGCCTGAATGAGGAGAAACACATTTAATGGGGGTCAAACAGCGTTACCTACAAGTCTTCAACAACATGCACCATTTTAGGAGCTCAAATCTGAATTGTTTATCAGTCATAGCCCAGAGGCTTATTTATGAGCTGATATTTCCCAGGAATTTTTTTGTTGTTGTTTTCCTGTATATTTATGGCCCACACTGCTGAGCATGCTGCTGTGCATTTGGATGTGTTAAAAGAGTTTCTAAAACAAATAAAGATTTCATATGGCATTATATTATTGGCGCATCTCATCATCATTCATAGGATTTCTTGAATCTTGTTTCTTCACTATTTTCTTCTCAGTCTCTCCTCACAACAGACAGTTTCCAGGTTCATGATGTTTCAGCTTGGTTCTTTTTGTGAAAATTAATCCTAGTTTTTTCTTTTAATTTGGAGAGCTTTGTTCACAATATTCTCTTGTATTGATAACATTCACTGTCTCTTGAAATGTTTCAAATTTCCCTCTTTTTTTTTTTTTTTTTTTTAATCAGAAAAAGCAGATTCAAAAAAAAAGCTTTTTGGCCAGTGAAAAAATTATTTTCTGTGTAATTTTTTTTTCTAAAAAATATATTCATTATTTACAATCAAAAATTAAGGAAGTAAACGAATTAAAATTTAAGTTTTCTTCCTAAAAGCTGAAAATTGCTGTCATTTCAATTGTAAGAAGCATAACTCCAGAGTAATTCTGCCAGTTTACACCATTTGGGTATCTGAAGAAATGTGACAGAGGCTAAACCTTTTTTTATTTATTGGTCTGGTTCACTTGCGCATTGCTTGAGTATGAACTCTTGAACCTTTTCTAAGATGGGTAGATCACTTATCCAAAGTTAAATAATTTAAGAATTTCAGGTGTTCCTAAGAAACATGGTTTAGAAGAGCTGACACTTGGTTGACACCTTGCATCTTTAACAGAAGTTCAGAAGACAGAGATTCTACTCCTCCAATTCTCTTTTATGTGGTCTTGGGAAAGTAAAATCACCTTCCTTGCTATTGTATCTGTCAGGATTAAATATTTATGATTAGACAAGATACCTTATCCATAATTTTGGGGGGAGGAAAAGAAGGTAGCAATATATCTCCTAGGGAATTAACATATCCAAAGAGCCTAGCAAGGTTAATTCTCTACCTGCGTGCTACTGCCTCTGAAAGAAAGCTTTGTAATTGAAGAGGGAAGACCTTCTCTAACAAGTGTTTTCCTTATTGATATGATCTTTTATTGTTTATTCATGCTCACTATAGCAGGGAAGACCTATTTTCCTCCAAAGAGCCTATTTATACTGCACTCTCATTTTCCATTTCAATGGCTTTATGACTTGTCCTTCAGCTTTGCAGAATTTTCTCTGCTGGGGGAATTTTCCTGCTCTTACAAGAAGAGAGGCACAACCTGAGAAGTAGTACAATGTAGATCTTTTTTTTTTCCAATTACAGCAAGTACTTCCTACAGAAGTCCTGCTGGATAGTCAAGTGATTTAAGCCTCAATGTAAGAAGGCTTAATGAAACAGAAAGGAATAGGAATGCAAAGCCATCTCCAGAGAACAACAGATTCAAAGCTTTTTGCAGCTGTTTTATAGATACAAGATAGATCTGTGCTTGTTTGGGTTTGGCAAGAGTGAAAAGACCCCCGTGGACACAGGCTCAATGACACTGTGGTTGAGGAATCTAGCTCCATATCAAATGCTGACATAATTTGTTTCACTTCTTCAGCCAAGTGATTCCTGTCATTTTCCCTGAGAGCAAAGTGATACACATAAGAAAAATTACAGATTATTTCCCTTCCTTCAGGGAGCACCGTGAGCTAGAAACACCCAAAGAAAACCTTGGGTGATTTTTGGAACACACAATATCTGAGTAAGTCCAAAATAATTAAAATTCAGGATGTTCAGGGAATTCATTACTGTTTTGTTTCAGCATTTGTTTTAGGATTTATTACAAGATAGGGCATTGTTCCATAGAGGTGCTTTTATTGAAAACACTTTGTAAAGGTGACTAAGCTGTCTCATAGTACACTTCTAGCTTTCTGTATGAAAATTTAGGGCCAGATCCCTCTGTTATAAACTGTGCTGTCTGCAGCTTGGGGCACTTGGGGACAAAAAGTCAAAGCCACTACCCTTGTCACCACAGCAGCCACCTCTTTGGTCTCTCATGTGCTGCAAAGAGATTTCTCAAGCTAGTTTTCATTACTCTGGCTGAACAAACTTTTAGCCTGCTTAAGGATCTAGAAACTGCAAAACACACTGTGAATGTTTACTCTCCACTGTCCTTTCATACATTGAACTGAGAAGGCCACTATGGTAGGTCTCTATTTACTCCACATGAAGTTTCAAAAAAACCCACTTTTATTTGTTCTTTGAATGCTTTGTTAGTGGATGGGAAATCATAATCAATGGCTTTATCACAGATTAATATGTTTTAGAAGGGAACACAGGAGGTCTTTAGGCCAACCTCCTGCTTAAATTAGCCTCAGCTGTGAGGTTGAATCAGCTTAAGCCGAGCTTTATGTAGTCAGGTCTTGAAAAATTCCAAAGACGGAGACTGCTTCAATGCTTGTCTGTCCTCATCGTGAAAAATTTTTCTTTTGTATTCAACTTGAACCTTTCCTGATTTATTTATGAAAATTCTTTTTTATTGTCCCATCCTACTCCTCAATAAAGAGCTTGGTGCTGTCTTCTCAGTTACTTTCTTGTAAGTATTAGAAGGTTAGGTCCCCCTAAGTTTTCCTTCTCCATACTTGTCATGGGTAACCCAAAATGTTGCTGACTGTTCTCCTTTAAATTGTCTCAAACCAGGAAATACTAAGGTTGTGTGTAGGCAATTTTCCTTATTTAGTCATTGGTGTTACAGTCAAACAATGCCAAGATTTTGGTTATTGTTATGTTATTGTGTCTGTTTATTTTATGACTAGATATGGATTACAAATAAAATAATTCCCTTGCCATATGATGATAAGCACTAGTAGATTGACCACAAGTCTGTAGGCACATATCAATCTAGCTCAATTCCCATGTTTAGGCAGATGGAAATTCTCTGTAATTCAGTCTCATCTTTTTAATATGCAAGCTCTATCTACTGAAACCTTGAAGGCAATGTTCTTCTGCCTCAGCAACATGCTTTATGTCCCACTGTTTCTTTGAAAATATGGTGGGAGATGGCACAGAATTACCCGTTCACTCATGAGACACAACCTCTGTAAAGGACTAAAGGCAATTTTTGTAGCAGGACTATATTTTTGAAGATTTTGTTATAATTATTTCAGGAGTAGGGCCATGGTTCTCTGCTCAAGGAATCTGTGTATGAATTAGGAGATGTGCTTTCAATTCCCTATTCCACTATGGATTTCATTTTAAACTGCACAGGTATAAATAACAGGGCTCTTATCTTTCTTTATAGACAAAGAGAGCAAGCAGGCATTTCCAAGGAATGATCAATTCCCTCCTAAACCAGACCCTGAGAATAGTTCAGCCCTATAAGCTCCTCTTTTTGTCTAATGTCTTAGAGAAAAACTTTGTTTCCTAGCTTAGATGCACACATCTCCATTTCAGACTTCTAAAGTTAGGTGAGATGAATTCTACTTTGAGTTTTTATGAGCCTCAGTTCTTGCTTTAAAATTGTCACTGTGTCTCGGGAGGGATTAATTGGAAGGATAAGAGTTTTAGGGATTTTGAGGCATCCAGTGCCATGTAGAGCTAGGGACTGGGATTCAGTAACATATATGCATCCATTAAGGTATAGATAAAATAGTTGTGCAGGGTGAAAGAAGTACAATGATCATGATGGAAGATCTGTAGCTGAGGTCCTTTCAGAAACAGGCACAACACACCTCCCAGCTTCTTCCCCCAGATAAGGGCATGGAGGAGGTGGTGCTGCTTCTCCATGTAGGTGAGTAAGCCTCTCATCAGCAGCACTGTGCTAAAAAGGAGGAACTAAATTAATAAAACTCAGAAATTCACCTCAGCTTCCTTGGTTGCAAATCATGCTTTAAATTTTTATGTGGAACGCTGTGATGGGTATAATGTATGATTCCATTTCAGGTAATTACATTCTCCCTGCTTAAAATTCGCACTGTAGTTTTCACTGGGAAAATGATTCTTCATTTCTCCCTCCTGCAGCCTGCTGGGTAGGTACTATTGCTGTCAGAGAGTGGCTGCTGTGTGCCACCTCCATGCCCTCCACATACATACATATACAAGTTGTGGTGATGTCAGAGTGAGCCCTGCATATACAGACTTTTGTCCTGCCTGCAACTGAAAGTGGTTGGAATTGCCTGAGTGTAGCTGAAAGCAATATTTGACCTGCAGTTTTCAAATCACAGGGGATGAAAGAGGCTGTGAAAAATCGGTGCTATCGTCAGTCTTTGCATCTAGAGAACAGAATTTTATCAAGAATCCAAAATCTTATAATTCTTCCTCATTCCCCAGTGAAGTAGATTAATATAATTTGATGGATTGTGAGACCAGATAATCTGGGGCCAGGTGAGGTGAAGCAACTTTCAGGCTACCAGGCATTGAGAACAGTCAGTTGAATGCTTGCAATGTAGTCTGGGCTTCTCAGGAAGTTAACAGCCTCCCACATGGATTACATGGTTCTACCAAAAGTGATTTAATTGGTCTGTTTTACTGGGCAAGTGACTGAGGAGAACTCATGTGGCCACTGCCTGTTGAAAAGGTAGCAGCCAGAAACAGACAGGGGATAGCTTAAGGCTCCAAACCAAGCTGGCAATACTTTTCAGCTAGGCACAGAGACAATAGGAAGACATGGCTAAAAGCCAAGTGGATGCCAGCTTTTCCTTCTTCTGCCAAATCCACGCACAGAGCAAGCCTTATTCTGTGGTTCTCAAGGAAATATCCACAATTCATTTGGGTTTAAAACTCCCTAGTCATACATGGGGTTTTGGTTTTTGGTCGGTTTGGGGTTTTTTCCTTTTCTTTTTCTTTTGGTGGGGGAGGGGAGGAATGACTCTATTTGGTTTGGAGGATTTTTGTTGGGTTTTTGGTTTGGTTTGGTTTGTTTGTCATTGTTTTTTGAGCTGCTCTGTTTATATTCCCAGGCAGCTGCCACACTGTGATGTATGCTAGCAGTCTTGGAGCCTGCTTCCTGTTGGCATGAAATGAGGCAAGACCCAGGTGTTCACCCTGCAGACTGTATTGCTTCATTCTTCTACATTCCTACAATTGATCAGTTTTCCCCTTCTTTCCTTTTTCACCTCTTTTTTCTCTTTTCATTTTCCTTTTCCTTTCCCTTTTC
>VZRZ01003084.1:0-29166 GCA_013398175.1 Climacteris rufus
GCAGAAAGCAGTCCAGCTCCAAAGCGCACACCATCTCCTCTCCAAAGCCAGGCAAAGCCTGCCCACCCCAGCCAAGAAACTGCTGAAACCCACACCACTTCCCACACCCACCCATTCCAAAGCTATGCTAGAACCATGGCTACATCTTAAGTACTGGCTGCTTCTTAAGTATTGGCCATTTTTTCCCCTGGCAACCCCCTCCCCTCCCACAGGTCTCCCTGTCAGGTGACATTTGGGAGAAAATTCCTTTAAAAAGAAAAAAAAAAAAATCCAAATCCACAACAGGTGATCAATGTAAAGAAGCATCTCTAAAACATTGATAAAATTTGCAGAATGGCCTGAGAAAGCTGAATCCCATTTTTCTCACCCTTCAGGAAAAAACTATCATCCTTCAGGACTTTGCAGAAACTAGTTCTGTAAAGTAAAAGTGTTTTTCACAAGTGGCATTACTGGCTCAAACTAACTCTTTGTAGGTGGATAGGATATTGCAGATGGAGACTGTGATCAGCTAGGCCTGAATTTGTATTAATTTTAATTGCAACAGTGGCAACAAATCCCGATATAGCAAAACTGTTCTGGTAGCTTGCATACACACACAAAGATATCACAAGGAAAAGGTGTTGAGAGGGAGAGAGATTAGATCTTCCATTTCCAACTTCTTCCCAGTAAAAACATTGATAAACAGATTGGACAGAAACAAAAAAAATACCCCAAACAAACGAGAAAATCCAGCACAGGTTATAAATTACTGTCAGGTTAATGCTAATTTTTACAACTGTAGTGCACACTGCCTTCTGGACTTCAGGTTTTATAACCAGTTCCACCATCAGTGCCATTCAAAATTACAAGAATAATAATTTCCTTGTTCCTTTTCCTCTTGCAGTCAACTGCTTTATAGGGGCTTGATATGGTTGATCCTAGCTGGGTGGTGAAGCTTACTAAAATATAAGAATGCCTCAGCATTATCAAAAAAACCCAGTACAGACCAGGTCCACCACCTTGTCTCCTACAGCAGCAATAAGCAGAGTAGAAGACTCAGCATCAATGTGATTTACCCCTGGTCATTCTGTTAGTCTCTCATTTTCATCTCAGGGAACATGGCACATCTGAAATGAATTGCCTTTTCTACAAGTCCCTGCAGATCTGCCTCCTGATGACCCCATCCAGTTTCTTCTGGAATGAAGGTGAATTTCTTGTGCTTGTGTTGGCCTTGAGCAGCAGCTCCAATCTCTCACTTGATGAATAGAAACGAAGACACTTATTTAATTGGATTTCTACTCTACTGGAAGAGTTCTACCTGCTTACCTCATGTCACTTAACAGACTGTAGAGCATCCATGAGTCAGTGTAAGCGATCCAAACTTGAGTCTAGACACTAACACATTTGAGGTATACAGAACATTGTAATTTTTCATGTTTTTCACATCAGTGAGAATAAATCCACTGCCCTATACTTAGAAATATTATGTCTGTACATTTTCTAAGCCACCAAAAATGAAGATTCAGTATTGAGCTAGAAGGACACTGTGTTTTGTCCAGATCACGCGGGTAAAGACTTTATGCTGCTGCATAATAATTGAAGCATAACATTTTAATAGCGTTGACTTTAGTCCACCACGGATAGCCTTTGATTGGATCAGTAAAGGGAAACAAATTATCTTTGTGTGATAACTTTGGGCACTGGAGATTTAAATTAGTTTCTTTTTTTCTGCATCTTCTTAATAAAACCGCTTCATCTCTTTATGCCTCAGTTCCCTCTCTATAGAAGGATTAATGTCTGCCAGTCTTTAATCTCTCAAACTGGAACTATATCTCAACAATATTGCTAATAAATTAGAAAGGAAATTATTTTTGAATTAGACCTATTTTTTTGTGTGTGTGTTTTTTTGCAATGTGTGTGTTTGGGTTTGTTTTTGTTTTTTTTTTTAAGTACTCACTCCTTCAGAAATCATGTGAAGAAGCAAAAACAGTCTCAAGATCTCATGAAAGAAGAGTGAAACTATCAAAATAGGTCTTGGGGTGAATGCAGACTACCTCATCCTGTGGCCTTTGCAGGTCCCCAAGTGCTTTCACTGTGTGTAAGTTTTGTCTACCTATGTGGTAAATGGACAAGGCACATCCCTTACTTAAACATTTGCATAGTCAAATGCATTAGACATTTGCATTTGTTGATCATATAACATTCCTATTCCTCTACCCAAGACACCTGAAAGCTACCAGCATAAAATCACACTACATGAATGGCCTTACAAAATAAAACTGTACAAAGCAACCAAAAGCCTCCAAAGACAACCCCAGAAGCCTTAGCCCATGACACCTGCCCTGCCTCAACCAAACGGTGCTGCAATGTTGCAACAGCCTTGTGCAATGAAAGTTTCCTTTCAGCAGAAAGGAAGTCACTAACTGCAGCAGAGATAGAGTCTGAAATATTAGTTACTCTATCAAACCAACATTTAAGGAGTAGACTGGCATCTTTTCTGCAGCAGGCACTTCCAGGCTTTACTGAACAGCCACACTTGATATCCATTGAAGACAGAACACATGCTGACCAACAGGTAAAAATTTAGAGCTGGCCAACAGTTCCTGATATAAATGATAGTTTATTATTGAGAAACACTACATATCAGGTTATCACAAAGACATAAACTTTAATGGTTTGTGTTAACCTTATCATGACTTTTAAAATTCACTTCCTCACATCGCTTCCTGATTTTTTCCACACGGATAATTATGTTACTGCTCTTTACTCCGCACACTTATACCTCATCTTACAAAGGTGCCATAATTCACACCACCAATGTTGTAAATAAATATTTCCATTTTCAGCAACTGGATGTCATCAGTGAAAAGGTAGGAATTTTATTTCTTTCCAAAACTTCCTGTCAAAACCCCCACAACCCCAATAAACTAAACCTTTCAAATGGGTTAAAAGAACCCATGCATCACAGAACAACAGAATTCTGGAACTTTACTGGGCAATCAATCTCAGATGCCTTTTAGTTTAAGAGGACACTAAGAATTTAATCTCTAGGCATTCACTTAACTATTGATTATACCTGTGAAGCCTCTGAAGTTAATAAGGGGATATTTAAGAAAAGAAGACAGCCAAGGTAAGCCACACAAGTATTTTCTGTGATCACAAAATCCCCCAAATAATTTAAATAATTTCCTCAATCTCTTATTATTGAACAAAATTGGGTTTTCTTGGATCTGATTTACCATGGCTATGGACTGATGATCTAAATCTGGTCTGTAAAACGACTGTCACTCCACTGCTTTGAATGCAGGTACATCCTCCAGGAGAATGCAAGTTCCCATTAACAACTCCAGAAGAAAAAAATAAACATCCTCAGCAATTATGCCTTTTGCATCACAGTAACTCACTCACTCCTTATGCTACATTACAATAGTCTAATGCACAGGTGGAGGTATGATGTGGGCAGTCTTCAAGAGAGACAAAGAAGAGTCACGGAACTTATAGACGAAGATTCTGATGTACACATGTGTTGCCAGAAAAAAAAAAATTTTTCAATAATGCACTTTACAAATTTTATCGCAAATGAACGCTGGAGGGAGCCAGTATTTAAAACAGACCCTCGTTCCAAAGGTGACTTGGCCACAGGGGGGCGGAGAAACATGTTCTTCCTGTCGCCAGTCCCAAAGAACACACAGAGTGCAACTCATGCGTGTGTCTATGCAGAGCCTCCAAGTTATAAATTAAGTTATACAGATGTTGTCTGAGGCCACTTATCTAGTCCCTGAGTTACAGATATTTGCTGAACTGTGTATTTTGTGAGGCCGCTTAAAAGAAATCCAACTATGTATTTTTTATTTCCATCATTTATCATTTTTGAGTAAAAAAAAAAAAGCATACTATTGTAATTAAAATATGTTTCAGGCAGAAAAGTTAGTTTTCCTTAGTTGAACTCCAATATTAATTTGCTTTCTTTATACTCAGGTACATCTTCAATATAAATGAGTTTTGATATAATCTCAGTTAGTCATCAAATTACACACACAAATTCTTTTAGATAACGAGTATAATTCAAATTGCTCTTTCCAAACAATATTTTCTTAAAGTACTTGTGCAATTGATGGAGCAGAAATGCACAGGACTTCTGCTGGTCCAATCTAATCCAGGCACCAAATTCTCATTGACATGAAAGGGATTTAGATATCTAACTAGTTTGATAGATTTCATTCTTCTTAACTTAAAAGCAGTTTACATGAGATCAAACTATTTTGTTGCCCACCTGGCAGTGCAAACTTCTGTAGACTGACTGAAATATCTTGACATCTGAAATATCATACACAGGAGGAGTATAATATAGCATGATTACAAATACACACAAACTTGGATTTGGGAAACAATCCTGACCACAGCACATTTGTCAGTCTGTGTCTCTTAGACCTTCAATTCCTTCAATTCCCTTCTGTGTCAGGTAAATACTCCTAGAAGTCCAGTCTGGCACTGCGATATACAAGGCATAGATCTTTTCTGAGTTTTATCAGCAAAGTGAAATACTGAAATAATGCAAGTGCCTGCCTGCTTTATCACGCTCACAATAAGTGTTTTAAGCCTTTAGCTTTAATGAGCAATTCAGCAAAATGTATTAAAAAAATCAAGGAAGATTGCAAAATATCATGGTTCTGGCCCAGATCAGCAGGAGGGGGCATGGCCAAGACATTGTGTTATTTAATACCACCTTATGTCATTGCCAGGGGCAGGGAAGAGGGACCTTCTCTTGCTTCCAAGAAGGGCGTTCCTTTCTGCTCGGGAAAAATGCGGCTGCGGTCAGGTCAGGTCGGGCCCTGCGGTAAGCATTCTTGCATGTGAATAAGTCTCTCTTTTTGTATACTTTTGTTATTAAAATTGTTGCTGTTACTGTTTGTTTTCTTATCTCAAGGCATGATCTTTGCCTTTTGTGCTTCCAATTCTCCAGTCTGTCGGGGCAGGGGGAGCAAGCAAGCGGCTATGTGGTTTGGAAGGTCCCAGCGGCATAAGTAAGTCGGGGAATACCATTCCTAAGTCGCAACACGAAGATAACAAATTAAGATCATGAGATAGATGAGGGGAATGAAGGGAAGGATTTACACCTTTTGAGTAGAGCAAAACCCTCAGTCTGACATTCTGCAAAGACATCCCAAGAAATTTTTTAGTGCTGAGGATAATGCTGCCACAGAAAAATGAATATGTTTGTTAGCAGAAATGCTGAAATACTGGCATCAATCAAAGTTAACTGCAGCATGTCCGCTGATGCCTTGTACTCTGGAGGGCTCCCAATGTGTGCCTCAGGTGAACTGATTATGGGGCCACAGAGGTCTGTGATGATGACTAATGTGACACACGTGTCAATGTTTGGCTACTAAAGGCATCTTCAGTTTCCTCTCTCATCTATTTTTTCTTTCCTTTCTAAATACAGCCTGTCTTTTATTTCTTAATTGGAGCTTAACAAATATGCATACTTCATCAGATTTCAAAAACCAAATCTTATCACTGAGGCTAATACTGATAAAATTCCCTTTTCCCCTGAGCTGGCTTATCAGGACTCTTTATTCTCTCACAATTGCCCCATACCTCCTTTGGAAATCTTAAGGAGCCCAAATAACTCTGAATCTTACTTTAAAATGGAGCAACCCCATATCCAGCTGATGTGGAGAGAAGAGGGGATAAGAAGCCCATTCTCTGACCATTACCACCTTTACAGTTGATTTCAGTTGTAGTAACACTATGGTTAAATATACATGTATTAAAAAAACCCCAAACAGCACAATGTCATAAGCTGCACGTAATGCCCACAAAGTACTCACAGTTATTAATCGCAGCTCATTAGCATGCTCTTGTATCCCTACTTCGAAATTGTTATAAGTTAGGCTCAAATAAATTGACGTGAGCCAAGCCAATTAACAATGATTAGTTTATTAAGCAAGCGACAGCAGACAAAACAGCGCTGGGCGGCCAGGAGCTTCTGCTCCACCAACGGCGCGCAACTCCGATCCCCAATGTTCCTGATTTTATACTCTTCTTTTTCCAGTATCTACCTCCTCGTGGTCGTGGGGCTGAAGGCTGTAATCTTCCTCTGAGGTCTTTGTTACGACTTTTTTTCAGTCTTCTTACACAATTTACTTACACAACTGTGACTGGGTGAATCCTTGTACATTATCTGCCCCCCCTGGATATTTGCGGTTCTTTTACATAGATAAGTTTCCTGACAATGCGGTAACTAGGTGGGTCATTCTACATTGTTTACATTCCTGGAAATCTGCAGTTCTCTTGTTAAGCAAAAATCAGTTTAATTGATTCAATTTAAGCAAAGTTTGATTAACAAACAAAGTTCACTTATTACAATACCGAAGGTTAAAGAAAATCCCTAGCTTTGGAGAGGATTTTGTAGTCAAATGATGTAGAAGGGAAGACTGTAAGAAATGCTGTAAAATGTAAGCTTCACTTAGCTTTTGACACAGTATATGAAGAGGTTCCCCAGTGCATGCACCTCACGTGCAGTTGCAGTCTACAGCAAGACATCTCCTTGCTGGGACACCACAGCAGCAAAGTAAAGATTTGTGGAAAATACAGAGAGATTAAAGAAGACCAGGGTTTTTTTTGTTGTTGTTGGTTTTTTGTTTGTTTGTTTGTTGTTTTTTGTTTTTTTTTATACTGGACAAGAGAACAGTAATATAACTCTTACAATTCACTGTCTTATCTCCAATAAAACAGCATGCTAATATCACATAAACCTGAATCTAGTGTTTAGCTTTGAAGTTGTTTTCGAACTGGATCGCATAAGAGAAAAAAACAACATTTTTTTACCCTTAGGATGCTTCTATTCTGACCTTTCAAACACCTGCTATAAACAATCGAATCAGCATAACTTTGAAAAGGTTCCAGGGGTCTTTTGTCATAGGAGGTTTTAGGGATCACTATCAGCTTCTCTGTTAAAATTACATACCTGTTAAACCAGTTAGAGGAGAAACAGTTGCTGTTATCACAGGAATTTACATTATTTCACTCTCTTTAACAGGAAAGGTACAATTAGTACCTCTGAAAAGATTCTTGCAAGGCATTTGAGAACTTGGAATTACAGTCTTGCACCGCTTTGCATTTTGCTTGCCTTCTCTGTTAGACTGGGACATAACTTTCCATGTGTAGGTTTACGTCTTCACCTTTTTTTATTCAGTAGCAGGAGGTGAGTTGGCAAGCGACTGCATATAAGGCACTAAATGTATGTTTGGTATGGCACCACAGTATCAATGGGTTGACCAGGAGGTATCTTATGTCTTTTGCTTCAAGTTCAAACCACCTGCTTGAAAAAGCTGCTTTTTTGTCTTGCCTGGTTTATGTCTTCAATTTGTGCTTACATGTGATGGTGAATTTTAAACTTGAGTGACAGAGACTTGCTTTTCCTTCAAACAGATGCAAGATCAATACATTCCCCATGATGATTAATACAGTCTAGCCCTAAGCAGAAATATTCAGCATGTTCAGAGAGAGATGCAAGTTGTCTCTCCACCTCACTAAGTAGAAGTAATTCTCCAGGATTTCAGAGGAGTCCTCTGAAGATATACCCAGGAGGACCTGAGGAGGACTTAGGTAAGACACAGATCTGCTCCTCAAGAATGCAGAACTATGAAATTAAGTGTGCAGGTGGTAAAGTGGAACCTAGAAGACATGACCTGAATTTAGGTCATGTCTACGAGCCATCTAAGTGAATACAAATAGTTCTTTTGTCTGCTTTTCTGCACACAGTTTGTGCTGTAGTTTGTAACTGTGCATCACAACAGTTTAGTTCTGAATGAAACTGGTACTATTCATGCTGAAGTAGTGTAGAATGGCACCTTGTCCATGCCGCCACTTTTGCTTGATCAAACTCTTTCTGTCCACTCTTTTCATTGAGGCCTAATTCTAAATACAACTTCAATTCTTGTATTTGGCTGTACTTCCTACCCTCTGTCAATCCACTGTTCCTTTTGCCCTCAAAACAGCTATTAGGCAGAAGAGAGGTCAGGAATAGCTAAAATATTATGAATATATTGACTACCTAAGGACATTAATTTGGATCTCTGTCTTTTTTAAAGTCAATTATTCCCTTGAAACATTCAGCAGCACTACTGTTTTTGATGAGAACTGGCCAATGGATGAAAGTTTTTTTTTCCAGGGAATGTGCACCATAGCACAGGCATCATTTTGTTAGAGAATCACATTAAAAATTCTTATTAAGTTGTTCCCCGACTATAGCAGTATTGTTGAATGTGTGAAACAAGAAAATGGACTGATACAAAATACTTCAAAACAGTGCTATAACTATTGATTGTTCATGACTGTAATGACAGCTTTCATTCATCCACACATGAGATCTGCACTCTGTTTTGCTAACATTTGTGTCATTTGATTCTTAACACCACTGATAACAGGTGGCCTCAAGATGAAGGACAGAGAACAGATTTTGAACACTGCAAAGGAACGTTTGTATACAAATTTCTGGGTCAGCTCTTTATACAGAGGGCCGTTGGAGGAATTTGCTTTTCCCCACCTCTAGAAACCACACTTTTAAGTAACTGAGATCTTGGCTCAAGTCTGTCTCTGCATCTGTCATCTAACACAAGCAGTAAACTGTCCCCATGCTGTATACTTTTACTTTCAAATCACCCATTCTGGGTAGGAATAATATCACATATGTACCTTTTCTTTCCATTAAAAAATGGCAGTTTTCCCTTGAGGTAAGATATTAAAACGGTTTTGGAGGCAAATGACTATAGCTCACACCTTTTATTGCTACAAGGAAAAGAGAAAGGCAAGATATAGACAGAGTTATATGGTAGAATAATAAATTGGGACAGAAAATAAGTCAAATAGGAAGTTGGAACTGCCTTCTTGCCTTCGGTTTCATAACTAGGCTACCATATTAAATATCTTTGTGGAATAAACAGAGCAAAATAACCTCTTCCTACTGTACTATTCTGTTCAAACTCTGTTCAAACCAGGTAAGATAAACAGGAGAGAATGCAAGGCTTTTGCCAACACTTTCACCAGGGAAGCACCCATTTCACTATAACTTCATCATGGGCATTACGTGAGTTAACAGTGCAACAAGTTTATATTGTTATATTAATCAACACCATTAGAAGCATGTTCCAATTACAGCTTTAATACAAAACAATACAAATACAAAGTATTTTTATTATACTTCCATCTGGTGATCTTCAAGTGCTTTGCAGATGTTAGGAAGCCAAGCCCCATAATTCACCATGACATAATGTTTCAGAAAATCAAAGCAAGTTGCAATCCATGCTGCTTTTCTGGGTCAGATACTTGTCCAGCAGTTCACTGCATTGCCTAGTCAGCTTAGTGCAATACATAGACCAGGACTAAGAGAGGTCCTTCAAGGGGAAATGAGCTTTTTCTCTTAACCACAAAATCTTCAATCTGTCTTAGCAATTATTTATATTGTCCTCAAGTCTACACTACCCAAGCCACAGAGAGTAAAGAATAGATAGGTCTCACTTTTGCAAGTTTGAAAGGTGCTTTTGAAAGAGGGAAATCGAGGTAGAATGTTTAGCAACTAGAATAGTTGAAAAAGCAAAGAAATACTGCTGCTTCTAGAGGCAAGAAAGGAGATCTCCTCTGGCTTTTGGCACTGGCACTTAATCTTTTCCTTTACTCAGATTTTTAGTATGTTCTGCTCAGTTCTAGTGCCTGAACAGCTGCCACAATTACTGGATTGTACTTAGAAAGAATCTGATCCACTGAGTCTTTATGAAAACAAGATACTTCACCTTTCCATACAAACTACCAAACTGTTGTAGTTTCCATACAAATCTACAACAGCAAGGTTCTGTTAGGGATCCAGTGTATAGCTGGTTTGTAAACAGAAAAAAACAGTTAGAAATTCTTCTCACTTTTAAAACAAGAACATTGCAATAAAAATGGCTTCTCTTGCCTCAGGATATGCAAAATCAGATGGGGTAAGAATACAGTAGTGAGCAGAAAGACTGTATCATACATATGCTGCAAATAAGTCATTAGAAGGGCCATCCATTCCCATGATCCCTCTTGACTTCCCTTTCAATCCAAACCAATATAAAATGCCATGCTTGAAGGAGTGAAGCTTGATAAAGGTGGATCTGGAACAGCTGCAGTTACTGTGTTGGATTTAAACCTCTTTGAAAGGTAAGAGATGTAACCACCTGTTAAGACCCAAGCCCCCTCAATGACTTTTTAAAGGGGAATTTAGATTTAAATTTACTCTGATGGTGCACAGGAGAAACAGTAAAATCCTCAAGAGCCTGAATAAGAAACTCTTACTTGCAAACCTTAGAACATTAACGTAGAATAAGGTACTTGGCAAATTTAAAACAACATCTAGTCAAAGTAAGGCACTTCACAAAACACTGACTTAGCAAACATTAACCCATCCAACTTTAAGTTATCCACATTTTGAGAAGATGAAGTTAAAAGAGATATATATATATATATATATATACATATATATATATATATACACACACACACNCATTAACCCATCCAACTTTAAGTTATCCACATTTTGAGAAGATGAAGTTAAAAGAGATATATATATATATATATATATACATATATATATATATATACACACACACACATATATATAGCCACCACTTTAGAACCAGCATAGTCTCAGCTGCCTGTAAGTCCAAGTCTGTGGGGTACATCGGTGTTACACCTGTGCAACAGCTTTTTATCTGCCCTGGTCTCCCAGGACCCTTTTCCAGGCACATACCTGTGCTTTACGGTTCGCCGGGGGGCCCACGCGGCCAGTCGGAGCTCTTTAGTATGCAATCTGGCTTGGCAGCCAATTTGGGATGGGACCAGAGTCTGCAGGGGCAGGGTGTGGTGCATCGCAGAACTTGCCCTGCCCCCCAGCACACACACATTTTCTAGGTAGCTGTTTTGAGCCAGCAATCATTCCTGCAGTCTCCTACTGTGCCATCTAACACTTACATTAGTGATAAAAAGTCATTGAGAATGGCATGTTTTGGAATGCAGGAATCTTACAAATAAGTTCACAGGATTTATTAACCTTAAATTCTCTCTCTAGAACAGGTGAAAAGCTCAACAGAAGGTAAATATCGTCCTCAAACCTTTTATCCTTTTTCTCACGGTTCTCTTTTCTGCTTATAAAAATTACCTCTGTCTGGATGTTCTTTAACCTGAATATATGTAATGTTTTAAAAGGAGCATTCAAAACAGACAGCATAGCTTCATAGTCACAGTCTTTCTCATAGAGGGTGTTATTCCTACTAGAGATTGCACTATCTAATACAAATTGCACTGCCCCTGTTGACAGGTAGTCTAAGACAGAGTTTCCAAGAGAAAGTTTGGAAACTTTTCCAAGAGAAAGTTTGGCCTGCTTTTTTTGCTTACAGCTAGCTGAAGTAGTTTTTGTTTGTTTTGTGTCTATCATAGACTACATACTGCTGTATCAGGATCATTCCATTGGAACCGTTCTGTGAGGTCTTGTTTCTTTAACACAAACTACAGAAGCTGTTTTGCTGCTCCAGAAGCCTGTGGCTATTAACCCTCCTGCTTATCATCAAACAATATGACAAGATCTACAGACAAACAAACGTTTTCTTTCACAGTTACTTTCTAAAAGACCAATTGCAACAATCACTTCACAACTTTGGCACAAATATTTCTTCAAAAAAGTGCAATTTGAAATTTAAAAAAATATAAGCTCAGATGATATTTTGTAAATATTTTCAGATCTATTTCTGCTGACAAGTCTGGAAATAATGGAATTAAAGACATTTTCAAAAAGATGTGCATGTATTTGTGCACAATATTCAGAATGCCTGTACTCCTGTATTAGGAACAGCACACCAAAAGCAAAAGACCAAAGAGATTTTTCACTTTTGCAAATCTCAGGAATCTGATCCTTCTGGATAGTATTTCCATTTATTTTTTATATATAACCAAAAAAGTCTGTTACACTGCTAACGCTCTGTGTATTCAATGTATCTAGAGGAATTCCAAAGCAGCGAGCAAATAGAAGCTTACTACAGAAGAAAACAGCAAGAACTTAACAACAGAAAGAAGAGGAAGAGAGAAATTGAGTAGTCACTTTTGCTCTGGCCTTAATACAGACACACTAGTACTCTCAAATTCTCTTCTTCAGGAGGATTCACATTCTTGCTTTCAAAAGTGAGTTGCTAGTTCCACTTCCTGTTGATTCATTTATGTTCAACACTCAGTACATTTATTTCTTCTAATATCCCATTATTTATGTGGCTCTATTGCTGTGCACCTTTTTTCCCAAATAACCTATCTCTCACTATAACATCCCTCGAAATTCTTAGAATGATTCCCACTGTGACCTTTACAAACTCAGTGAATGATTTCTTGTGCCGGAAACCTGCATTCCTTTCTAACTCTACAAATTCCATTGCCTCAGCAAGGATTGTTCACATTAAGTTCAAATAACAGGACTGAATCCTGCAAACCCTTCACATGCATAGTCATTCAGAGGACTCCCTTATATGTAAGGTTTACACTATCAGGTTTCCAGTTTATATTGCAATGCTTTTCTGTTGGAAGCATTTGATTTCCATTCTATCCTGGCCTTGCCTCACTGACATTTCCAAACCCATTTCTTTGTATGCAAAGGATAGATTTATTGAAAAAAATCTGCTTTTTTCACAATGAAAAGGAACTTTCACACATACATCTATTCTGACTTGTCAGACTTGAAATGTCACTAATATTTTTATTTGCATGAGCTTAGGGCATAACTCAAATGATCTTACATAGGTATCATTCTGAATTGATATTTTCTTTCTGCAGCCACTGTGGGAAAAAGTTTGAATCAGTGTCATCCACTGAAATAACAAATGGAATTTAAATGCTAATTTCCACAGAAAAGGGTTAAATGTTCTTTTTTCACACATGAGCAAGAGCAAAGACAGTATGCATATTTTGAAATAGTAGTAGAATTTTGTGTTTTAATTAAAAGAACATTAGTCATATGCAATACAATATAATCAAGTTCACAAAAAATACCTATGATCAATTGACCCTCAGCTGTCAGATAACTGTTAATTAAAATCAAACAAAGGAATGGTAGTGGGAGCTCTGTGATAAGCAGAGGAACTACAGGACAAACAGTACACTTGTCTTCCTTAGCTTCACCATTCTTAGACCTATCAGCCAATTCCAGAAGGATATATAAGGCTACCAAGCCATTTCCAGAACCTTTCTTTGCCATGTCAGAAAGGTTTTGAAATGCTGGATCCTACAGTGGCAACTTTAGGATTTATAGAAAAGCTTGTACCAATTGACCATACCAATCAAGACTATGTAACTTTCTAAACAATATCCAAAATAATTTCTTTGGCTTCCACAAAGAGGACAGAGTGGAAAATGAAATGAACCCTACCCATGCTGATAACTGACCAACCACAGGAAAGATTACTCTGCAGGCAAAAGATGAATTCAGCTATATAAAAAGGCAGAAGTTCAGAAAACATTGATGAGTTTGGGAAGAGTAGAATGTAGAACCTCAATGATGTATAAAAAATAAAATCCAGGCTTCACCAAGTCAAAAGAAAAAAGGGGGGGACAGGGAGGGGGAAGTAGTATATGTGAAAGAAAGTACTTAGAAAGAATGTTTTAAGGTGAGAGAAAGGACAAAGGAAAAATAAGAAAAAGAGAGTAGACTGCCAGGTCAAGCAAAGGGAAAGGTTCCTGACTGAAAGCAATGACTTTTTTCCATCCTTTAAAAAGCCTGATAATTTCTTTGGCAGAAAATTCTTGGCAGAGGAGATAGGAATGGAGTAGCATGTCTTAGAGGAAATTCAGAAAAAGCAAAGAATTGAAGGGACAAAGGTCATGCTAGTTTAAGAGAAAATAAAAATCTCAAGATATTCTGAGATGGAAGGGACCCACAACAATCATTGAGTCCAATTCTCAAGTGAATGGCCCATATGGGGATCAAACACACAAAACTTGGTGTAAAAAGAAGATATTGGTCAAGGGACAGAGAAATGGATAAAAAAGAGAATTTTTTTTTTTTGTGGAATTGAAAATTGCATAATGCATACAGTATCTTTCCCCAGCAAAGGCATAGTGACACTAAAGTAGGATGAAATCAAAGAAGAAAGGAATACTAAAAATATGTAAAGGAGGGTACATTTTAAAAGGACCCCAAGGAAGCAAAAGGCAGAAGGAACAATGAAGGACAGAAGATCAGGTAAGAGAGCTAAGAACAGCTAACAAAAAGAATGTGAATAAGCTAAGATGGTCAGAAGAAAGTAGTTCAGTGAAAAACTACAGTAAGCAGAAATCACAATGCCTGGCTTAGAGCATGAATCTGTTCAGGGAGGGTAAGTGGGACACTATGGAGTGACAAGAACCTTCACTGTGGAAGCCACAGTTGCCTCAGCCTGACTAGAGAACTGAGGAGAGAGGGAGAGCCAGGATTACTGAAGGAATAAGAAGGAGAATTAAAAGAATGGCAGATGAGCACAATAGAGGGAGATAAGCACAGAGAAAAGAAGAATTAGATATGACAGATCCTGTCTGCATTGATACGTCATGTTACTGCTTGAGCAACTTACAGTAGCACCGTGAAACATTTGAAAAAAGAAAGATAAATTTAGTTTTATCCATGCCTCCTAAAAAATTCCTAAAACACTTTAAAAATCATCCAGTAATCAAAGTCTATCTTGACTATAAACTAAGTTCACATTTCTGATTTGAATGAAAACTCAAAGTTATGTGAAATTATGTTTAGTTTATGGCTTTATATATTAATGGATTAAATAAAGAAGCTTTTGGAAAAATAGTACACACACATACATACATTGTAATGATAATATGGTCTCTTTGGGATACTACTCCTGGGATGATATAAAAACATCTGAGGAAACCTGTAGGGCATTTATCACTCTTGTTTGTTGGACTGTGTATATATATACACACATACATATATATGTATATATCAAGCACATCTTAAAAATGAATTGTATGGTAAGTAAAAGTGCAAAAGATTTGTCACTACACAATACATCTCAGTACAAAAAATTACAAATTTTATTTTAATGACAGATAATTGAATTCTACTATTCAGTTTTATAAGACTATGCAATAGGATTTCACAGATGCATTAAATCTCATTCTTTCTGTAGCTCATAATGCAACTAGCACAGAATCAGTACACAACTTCTTCATTAAGCAGAGAATTCTTGGGGTGTTTTAAGAATTCAGCTGTGGCTTGTCACATGATCTGCATAAAAGGATGCAGTAAGCGTCCTCTGGAAACACTGTTTCTGTCCTCTTTTATTCTGCAGCAGAAATAAAGGACACAAGCAGCAATCTGATGCTCTGTCACACACAACCAGCAGTAAACCTTTTTGTATCACAACTACAGCACCACATGTATTCCATCTGCCCTGAGATACATCCAAAGTATGGGATGGTTATTCCTGCATGAAGGGTCAGCATTTACTAACCATTAGCTGCTTGTTCCTTTCAGAATCCCTGAAAGAAAATGAGAAGGAAAACTGCCTGGTTCTTGAGCACTGCCATTTTTCAGTGTTTATCAATACACTACGTATTTCGCATTTTTTTTTTCTCCAGGAAAGTGACCAGTTTGTTTTGTAACTGTACCATGGTTTTGCTGGACACTCCCCCTCTGTAAGAAACGAGCAAAATCAGCAGGAAAGGTTCTGACATATCCTTGACTCATCCTACTTCCGCTTGATGCTGCAAATTACCTTGCAAAACACCAGAGAGACACTGCAGTCCATGATGAAGGCTTCATCCCCACTACTGGTTTCAGTTTTCATTATACAAAAGGCTGCTGGCTAATTAGTGACTGGGTGTGAACATCAAATAGCTCCACTTTTTGGTGTTAGTTTATAAACAATAGCTATTAGAGGGAAACTCAAACTTAGTTTCTGAGAGGCTTTTGAAGTGATATTGAAATGGGGCAGATAGAAACTTTCTAACACAGTTTTGAGTATTAGAAAGCAGGCATTCTTTATTGCAGCATGCTGGTCACTCAGAAGATCCTTCCTCTAACCAAATGCACCAAGCATTGGGTAAAAAGGGTTTTTATCATACACTGACTACATATTCATCATCTATCCTCACTTACTTTATGTATACATATCACTTTATTTTACGTAGTTGTACCCTTATCAGAAGTCTTTACATGGTTCTGTGGGGTCTATCTTCAATGTCTGGTGTCCTTTTTAGGTGGTTGTTCCTTGACCCCACTTTTGAGTAAGTGTAATATCATTGTTTGGCGTAACTTCTACTTTGTCAGCCTTGCAGAGCTGAGCTGGCACCCAGCTTGCATTTTTCATAACTTTGCATGACTTCTGTTTGCCTAAGTTACATCCATTATCTATTTCTCCAAGTCTGTGTTGTTCTGTTCTACTGTCCTTATGAGAGTAAAATGCTGTTCTGTTCTACTGTTCTTTCCAAGTGGCCCCTTTTCTTGAGATTAAGTTTCTTATGGGAACTAGTCTATTAATATCTGTATTTCATTTTTTAGCATAAGACATTGCAACAGTTATAACATTGAACCATGATGCAAGCTAAAGCACATAAACAATTATTATGGAGATGACTATAAACAGATGTTTTAACCATGTCCAGCTGCATAACCATGAAGTAAGTTTGGTCCTCCTGAGCTCATACAGTGGCTTTACTTGCAACTCATAATTACTGAGCCACACGCAACACCATCTGACCATCCTGAGAAATGTACGCAACTCTCTTAACACTGTGGGAGTTGGCAAATTGCTTCTTTTTGTTCCTGTCCCAACCTCCTTTGTCCTTGGAGGATTTTGAATTCCAAGTAGGTTACTGTGGTCTGGAGTATTTGTGCTTTGTCTTCAGATACTCTATATCCACTTAGTCCCAGAAAATTCAGCAATGCCACAGTCTGATCCCAACGTTGCTATTTAGTTTCAGTGGCTATCAGAATGTCATCTACATATTGTAACAAGACTCCAATAGGGTTCTGATTTTTCCATTCCTTCAGTCTTTAGCCAATTGATTTCTGAATATAGTGGGGCTATTTTTAAACCCCTGTGGTAGTACTGTACAAGTCAGTTGGGTTCTTCTCCCTGTGTTCAGATTTTCCCATTCAAAAGCAAAGAGCTCTTGACTTTCACTACTCAAAGGGATACTGAAAAAGGCATCTCTCAAATCTCATACTGTAAACCATTTAAATTTTTCACTCAAGGTTGTCAACAAGGTAGAAGGATTTGCTATTATTGTGTCTGTATCTTGTACTATCTTATTCATTGCTTTTATCTTACTGGTCCTTCTCCAGGTTTCAATTTAATTCTTGCCAGCTCTGCTCTTTTGGATTGCCTGGTCACCTCTCTGTGCCCGGACTATTGGAATCACTGCATTCTCAAGTGATACTGGTACATGGATCATGTCCGATTTTAGAGACTGTAGTGCAAAAATAGAGGCTTTCACAAAATTAGGTTCTGGAATTTTGCCATTTGCCTGTATTTTGCCATTTAAAAATTTGATTTCAGCATTTAATTTTCTAATAAATCTCTCCCAACGAAAGACTTTGGTGAATTGGGTAGATACTAAAACTGATGACTTTTTTTCCTAATTCAAAATCAATGGGCTTGAAAAATGGCTAAGTCTTGCAATTCCCTCTTGCACCAATGATTGTTATAGAGTCATTACTCAAGTTTCCTTTTACTGAATCTAGCACAGAGTAACCAGCTCTCATATCTGCTAAAAATTCTACCTCCTCATTTGCCTCCTCATTCCCCAGCTGTAACCAGAGGTTCTGCTGGGGAAGAATCCTCTGGTCCCCCTAAGTCATCATCAGTGATGGCCACAAGATGGAGGCTTTTATGTTTCCACTGCAGACAAACCTTTTTCCAATGCCCGTTTTTCTTACTGTGTGCACATTGATTAATACTAAGTCTTCCCAGGGAGTTCAAAGCACCCCCTTTCTTTCCCCAGGAAAGGATTTTTCCTTTCCCTTTGGAAATCCTTCCATAATTGCAACCTTCTGTTTTTGTTTGGGATTTCTTTTGAGTATTAAAAGGTAGGTGCCAGCTATCAAGTTCTAATTATTAAGCTCTGTTACTGAAAATGGCACTTTTACTGTGATCATCTGCACCTACCATTCCATGGAGGGAGCTACTATAACTTCTCTGTGTTGAGCTCTAGTTCTCCCCGTAACCAGACTAAAACCCTCTGCTCCTTGGTACATCTTTCCTATGTCCTCTATCCTCTCCCCTGGATGTGCTAAATCGGCCTCTTTATGCACCAGTTTCCTCATAATATCAGTATTGGCAGCCTGATAATCTGTTCTCCTCTCCAAGCTGCAATTAGGAGTGACCATAAAGTCTAAATCCTCCTCCATATCAGGGAGATGTTTAGAACAAATGTGTCCTATGCTGCACATAGAACAACAACATTTTAACCATTTTCCTTTATTTTCCTTTCCAAGAGCCAGCACAAAAGGGTCTGAGGTGACTGGATTCAAGCCACAGTCTTTCTGTCATTCCGGATGATTCCGCCAAGTGAAAAACCTATCAGCATACATAACCTCATCCCATTTCTGTTCCTGTCTTAAAAACAACATTAACTGTAACCATGTATTTAAGGTTCCATTTTGTGGCCACTTTTCTCCAGATTCTAGTTTGTACAACAGTCACTATTGATTACAATACTTAATCAAATTCTCCCTGGTAGATGTTCCCCCAGGGGCTCCACCAATCTTTCTCCAATGTCATAAAATGCAACCAAGTGTGTTGGAATGGCCCCTTTAGATTGTTCACTACCAATTTCTGAATAGAAGATCCAAAATGTTACAATACAGATACAAATACAAAACAATTATCAATCCCTAAAACCAAGTCAAATACCAAATTCCAGAATACCAAATAACCCACCCACTGTGCTGGAAGATCTGCAAGTCTTATATGGACAGAATTCCCAAAAGAATGCCTTATTACATTACCCATGTCCCAGACAGGTCCGAGGGTCTGTCATGTTCTGCAGGAAAATCCTAGTGCCAGAGTAAAGATCCAGAGACCCCTTGGATCCATGGGACATCAGGCAAAGTGTTCCATCTGGAGTCACCAAAAAAAGGATACCAAAATTGGCTAGTCTCTCACTTTCCTTAATGAAACCAAAGACCTGAAAAATCAAATCCATCTGACAATCCTGAGACTTATACAGAGTTTCTAGAGAATTAGAGAATGAAGACTAAAACCCACCAACGTACCCTATTTCTTAGACACTCAGTATTTAACAAAACATGATTTAGGAATAGAGATAGTGGGGCCATGTAGGGTCAAGAAATCTCTTATTAAAGATACCACTGATCTGCAACTTTTCTTACAAGCTCTGAGGGCAGGTATGTTGAATAACCAAATGTATCAGTACTCAGTACCTCAATAAAACCGCAAGAAGTGGGAGCATACAGAGGATAGCACAGATGCAGTACAAACAGCAACAGCCCTATGTGAAAATGAAACCTGTAAGCATGCTGATGGGAAAAGGGTTGGTGTGACACAGCCCTCTTCTCTCTCCCAGCTGTGTACATTTGGTGCACTGGCAACAACTCTGCCCCATTTCTGGCCCTCTAGGAGCTACATTAGCCCACCAAGCCACTGTTGAGTTATTAATTTTCCAAAGTCTCACAACTCACAGGCACATCAAATTTGACAAAAGATTTTTCTAGCACATCGTTTCTGTCTTCACTGATGGCCATACATGGCTGAGTAGAGAGAAAATACCTGAAATTCAGACTAAGAGTGGCATTTCAGTCCACTGATTTCTTTTAAGAAAGGAGACATCATTTACCCTCCATTATTTCAGCTAAGCTAATGGGTTTGCTCTTAATTCTCCCATTTCTTCTCCCTGCAGAAATAAACTTTCCTGTCAGACAAAATGAAAAAACCTCTCAATATTATACGAGTTTTAAGAAGGCCATATATAGATATTCAGGTCCACTGAAAAATCTGTGGAGCAATGAGCAAAATTGCACACATGCAGCATCTTTATTTTCAAAGAAAACAAAAGGAGAAACAAAACAGAAGTGGCCTGCCAAGCAAAGCAAAGGGCCAAGTAGGTATACATGATCTCTTTCACCACAGCTGCTTATCACTGTCATCACTACAAAGTCAACTCCAGACAAGCCTACTGGTGAAACAGAAGTTCTTGCAGAAAACTCAGTCTACATAGTAAAGATTAGAGATCAGGCAGCTCAGAAAATTCTCCTGAGTTTTCTACACTGCCTTGTATCAGAGCTTGGTCTTATTTTGGTAAACTAACCTGCTTACTCTCTGTCCCCATCCAGTGCTTCCTGCCTTCTCTTAAGACCACAAGTTCTTTAGAAAATTATGGGTGACATTTATAGCAATCATTCAGGGGCTTAAGGTTCTTGCAAAGGATCTTCTTTAATTCTATTTGGTTTTAATTAGCTGTGCATAACAACAAAAAGAGCTTCACAGGCCCTGCCCACAATCTCTATCTGGCAATCTCAGCCCTTAATGGCACAGTCCACACTGCCACAGTATTCTCTTGAAGCTAAGAGAGAAACATTTAAAAATGTACACAGTTAAAAGACTTACATCAAACTCAAAAACAAACTGTTCTCCATATAATACTTCCATATTGTGGTCAGCTATGTTTACAGTATGGTACACATTTACTTAATACCATCTGTGAACTAGCTTATCTGAGAACAATATATCTGTGAGAAACAAAGACCATTTTAAGATGAGCATGTTAATTACTGGTGACTGAAACGTGACAATTAAGTCTGAGTTTCTTTTCCTCTTGTCATGGTTTAGGAATGGTATGCCCCACTTTAATACTCCAAATAAAACCATCCTTCTGCTCACTCTCCTCTTTTTCCCCCTCCCCACTGTAGGTGGCTGGAGAGAAGAAGTGGAGGTACAAAGCTAGATATCATGGGTTGAGATAGGAACAATTTAATGGAAACAGCAATGACACAACAAAACAAACAGTAACTGCAACAATACTAATAACAAAAGTGTACAAAAGTGAGAGTGAGTCATATCCCCCCCCAAAAAAAAAATCTCACCATGGAGACCCCAACAATGAACAAACCTGGATGGTCCTTCTTTCTCCCTCTGCACCCCCCCACATTTTTTAAAGGGGAAGGAACGCCCTTCTCATCAGAAGTGAGTCCCTTTCCTTCTGCCCCTCACAATGATGTGAGGTGATACAGAATAACCTCCATGTTCTAGCCAGGCCCCCTCAGCCAAGCCTCCTCCTGACGACTGCAAACAACTCCGACCCTGTCCTGGTTGGAACCAGAACACCTCTTTCTCTGCACCTAGATGAAACAGATGCTTTAACTAGTTAAACTGTGCAGCTAAATTACATAGTTTATATCAGCATAAGTCAATCCTAATGGCCAAAAAATGGGTCCTGACAACACAAGCTCTTGTGTGACCACGCAGTGAAGTAGATTGGGAAACTGATCCAGGTTATAGTTAACTCGGCAAAATAAAAAAGAGAAAGTGAGAAAGTAAGCACAGCTTTAATACCTTTAAGAGCAGGAAGGGAAAAATTAAGGAAGAAAGCACAGACTGGTTTGGGGTTTTTTTTTGCAACAGTGCCAGCCCATGTTGGCTTACATTATTTGTGGAATTAAGATATGAACTATGACATGTTTCATGTCATACTAAACGCACTTTAACTGTGGGATGTCCCCAAATAGGGCAGCTTTATATTCTGCACATATGTTTCTCCCTTTTCTCTTGCTGGATCTCATTGGTGTGTGACTATGACATACATTGGGTCATCTTTAGGAAGGCCAAGGCTTACTTGGAACTAAGTCTGGCAAGCTTCTACAGGTGTATCTGCAGCAAAAGGAAGGTTATGGAAAATGCTGGGCCACTGCTGAATCAGATGGGTATCTTGGTAACAGAAGGCACAGAGAAGATGGAATTACTGAATGCCTTCTTAGCCCAATCTTTGCTGATAAGGATGGCCCTCAAGAGTCCTAGACCTTGCAGGTAAGAGAAGAAGGCCGGAGAAAGGAAGAGTTCCCCTTGTTCTCTTCCCCTTGGGCTAGAGATTGCCTAGACAGATTTAACACCCATAAATCCATGGGCCCTGATGGGATGCATCCATGGGTGCTGAGAGAGCTGGCAGATGTTGTTGCTCTGCCACTCTCCATCATCTTTGAAAGAGAATGGGAGAGGTGCTTGACAATTGTAGGAAGGGCAGTGTTACTCCTATCTTCAAAAAAGGCAAGAAGGAGGACTCAGGAAACTATTGGCCGATTAGCCTCACCTCCATCCCTGGAAAGGTGATGGAACAGGGACTACTGGAAGTCATCAACATCCATGTAGAAGAAAAGAATTTCATCAGGAGTAGTTAGCACGGACTTACCAAGGGGAAATCATGCTTGAATCTGATGATCTTCTATGTTAGCATGGCAGGATGGGTCGACAAGGAGAGAGCAGTGGATGTTGGCTAGCTTGACTTCAGTAAGGCTTTTGGCACTGTCTCCCATAACATCCTTGTAGATAAGCTCAGGAAATGTGGGTTAGATGAATGGCCAATGAGGTGGATCAAAGGCTGTCTGAATGGCAGACCTCAGAGGGTCGTGATCAGTGAAGTAGAATCCAGTTGGAGGCCTGTAGTCTGTGGTGTTCCCCAGGGAACAACACTAGGTCTAGTTTTGTTTATCTTGTTATCCTGGATGAAAGGATAGAATGTATCCTCAGGAAGTTTGATTGTTGATATGAAACTGGGGGAGTGGCTGATACAGCTGAAGGCTGTGCTGACATTCAGTGGGTTCTTGACAGGCTAGAGAAATGGGCAGAAAGAAACCTAAAGAGGTTCAACAAGGACATGTGTCGGATCCTACACCTGGGGAGGAATAACCCCAAGTACCAGTACAGGTCTGATCTAGAAGGACCCGGGAGTCTTGGTGGATGACAAGTTGATTTGAGCCAGAAGTGTGCCCTTGTTGCCAGGAAGGCAAATGATATCTTGGGGTGCATTGGGAAGAATGTGACCAGCAGGCCAAAGGAGGTAATCCTCCCCCTCTACTCAGCTCTAGTGAGGCCACATCTGGAATATTGTGTTCAGCTCTGGGCTCTCAGTACAAGAAAGAAAAAGAGCTACTGGAGAGGGTCCAGCAGAGGCCACAAAGATGGTGAGGGGTCTGGAGCATCTCTCTTATGAGGAGAGACTGTGGGAGCTGGGCTTGTTTAGTCTTGATACGACTGAGAGGGGATCTCGTAAATGGATACAAATGTCTGATAGGTGGGTGCCAAAAGGATGCTGCTAGACTCTTTTCAGTGGTGCCCTGTGACAGGACGAGGGGCAATGGCCATAAACTAAAACACAAGAAGTTTCACCTCAACATGAGAAAGAAGTTCTTTACATTGAGGGTGGCAGAGCACTGGAAAAGGCTGCCCTGAGAGGTTGTGGAATCTCCCTCTCTGGAGACATTCAAACCCTACCTGAACACATTTCTGTGTAACATGCTCTAGATGACCCTGCCTCAGCAGGGGGGTTGGACTAGATGATCTGCTGAGGCCCCATTTCAACCCTAACAATTCTGTGATTCTGTGATTGATCTGGGAAGCTTTGGGAAAGCTTTTGTCACAAGTACACTGGCTATCAACTTTAGGACTCCTACCATGCCCACCTTCTCCAGGAAAGCTTCACTTGTGGTTTAATCACTAAAAACAAAACCATAATTATAATTTGTCTTGTTTTGTTTTCTGGAGCATAACTGGCAATATAACATGCTGAAAGCATGTATACTTATTCACTGTATCCACTGAACTTAAAACCCAATGCTTTCATTGACTTCAGTTCCCTGAAATGTGTTCAGGAACCTCAGAGCTTACCTAAAATGCTAGCAATACATTTGAGAGCATTATGTGGCTGACCAAAGCCTTGGGGTTCTTAACCATTGAAATATACTGCCTGTCTGGGCAAACTCTCAAATATGGTGTGTCTCCTCTTCCAAAAGGGAAGAAAGAGGGCCCCACCTTCCTTGTGGTAATGTATCACATTTTATTTCCTACATATTTATTCCTTGGTAATGAAATCTATACACAAGTGGAGATCCACTTCTTTCCTCACCATGTCCTCTTGTCCCTCTGATTCCTCACTTTCATGAAAATGGATGGATTAGGGAATATATGCTGGATCCAAAGTATTGTGGATTCATAAGAAAAAATGGTTTGACTAGTTCAGACTCACTTTGTAGATCCAAATTTGTTCAAAACAAAAGTATTTAAAGGATAACATTGTCCTGGCAGATTTTTTGGCAGATCACATATCACCTGTCCTCCTGCAGTGACCATGAAGCCAGAATAAATACTGTACTGTGTATGCTAGCTGATTTGACAGAAATGGAGTCACACACTTAGGCCTGAGCTAGTCCAAATCTGTACTAGGAGGTGATCTGGTTGTGTACAGCTTTGATATTCCTGAACACAGAACCATAGCAAATAAAACTAATTAAATACTCTTTTAATGCTCCACCTAAAGTTGGAGGGGATTTCGAGGAATACAAATCACACAACATGGATGGATTGTTTTGTCTTTTCTCAGTTCCGGGCAGAGTGGTTTGTATGAGGTCCTCAAATCCTTCCTCAGTTTTTCTAGGGTCTTCTACTGACAAGCTCCAGGGCTCATCATAGAGTACTACAGCAAATTCCTGCCTATCCACACATTTTATTTCCTTGTGCCTGCAGTGAGGAGAAGCTTAGCAGTGGAAACCTACAGTTTGTTTGCTTTCAGAGGTACTGGCTTTTCTTCAGTGTAAACAAAACTTTTTGTGTCATTTGTTGCCAGAAACAATGTCCAAAGATGTTCTAATCACTTTCAAATTAATAGTCCAATAATTTCCCATATTGTTTAACAGTCCTGGAGAAATCCCGTAAATTAATGGTGCTGTTGTTATTCTCAAGTGTCTGGTGTGCTCCATATGCATACACTCCAGCAAAAAGCAAACGCTTGCTGAGTCCCAGCTCGTACAGCCCTTGCTACTCTGCCAGGCTCTAAATCTGCATTACATGCAATCCTCTGTGTTTCTTTACAATTCTTTTTGTCTAAAAATTTTCATTTTCTCCACTTTACTGGAACACTGACTGTCTACTACAAATTTTCCAGGATTTGGGGAAATATCTTTCGTGAATTACAGGTATTTCCTCTGTCTTCTCCAGAGTACTCAGTACTCTGGAATGTTTGAAAGTTGGCCTTCTCAGGGGACTCAGAATCTAAAATTTCTAAATCAATTCTTTTTGAGTCTGCCTTACTGCCTTATTTTACTTCCTGTCTGAATGCTCTATGCTATCCATATGTTTCTTCAACTTCCTGTGGAGTGTATCATTTTTCAGACAGATTTAAGCTTTCTCAATATTCTATTCTGCCTGAAGAAATTACTAAATTCAGAATTATTACACCCATCCATTCCTGGAGACAATGGGAACTTTTGTCTTCTCTGCTGCTTCCTTTATTTGTAGTCTAAAGAAAATTATACCTTCTTTGCTAATCCACTTTACTTACAGAAGAATTAAGGTGTGAATGCTTTCTAAAGTTTGTTCCTTCCACTCAGCTCTTTTCCCAGAATTGTTTTCTTTGTGGTACATCCAGGTTTCAGTTTTCCCCAGAGGCAGAGGTATTTGCATAACATCTGTTTTATTTGGTGCTCAGATTCAATGTAAAGTGCCAAATGAAGATGGAAGAGCACTCCATCAGAAGGGTCCAGACAAGCAGTCACATCCAGCAAGACAAAAGGATGGTAAATGTCATCAGCAGAAATTGAAAGGTAGAACAGAATTGAGCTTTATTCCAACTCAGGCTCTAAAGTCTGCAGTTTATGGAGGCTGCAAGCGCACGAAACAACTGCAACCTTATTCCTGAAGCTGGTCTCTGTCTGTCTTCCATTGCTGCTTGTTTATTCTGGAGAATTTAGGAAGGATGTCATAAGTAAGGAAAGGATGGCAAACACCAGTATAAAGCTTCCAGTCTCAAGGGTCAGGCTACCACAAGGGCACATTGTAGCCGCGCTCGGGTGCGCGCTCTGCCGAGGGCTGGGGACAGGCCCGAGGGCGCACAGCATCCTGCGCTGGCTTTCCCTGGTTTACGGGGGCTGGCTGCCAAGCTGCAGCCCTTTTCCCCTGAGCAGGGTTCCAGCCGTGCCTGGCTGGACAGTGCCGGCTCCTCTGTTGAGCAGGATTGCCCGTAGCCCGGTGGTCTTCGGCGGGGTGACGAGAACAAAGACCAAAGGAGGGGCCTTTGTCCAGTGATTTCAGCTCTTTATTGAGGGCAGGGCAGCAGGAGAGAGTCCAGGGAGGGGTCCAGGAGCAGGAGCAGGAACGAGGGTCCAGGCGAGCTGAAGGGTCCGGAACAAAGAACCCAGCTCACCGAAGGACAGGGCTTTATATAGGGAAAGGCAGAGGGGGGTACAGCCAATGGGGGAACAGAAATTACAATATAACCAATGAGTAACAGAGGATACAAGAACTTACTAGAACATACCCATATATGGAGCATTACATAACTGGGTAATAAGCCAATGGAAACAACGTATGCAAAAGGCAACCGAAAGGAATCATGGATTGGGTAAGAGTGTCACCCTAACCAGAATAACTGTCTCAGAGGGCAGTGTGCTGAGCTCCCTTCCACCATTGTCGAGGCCTGCTTGGTGTGGCTGTAGCCTCGCACACTGCCACAGCACATATCAGTACAACAGTGGGGAAAAAAGGTTAATTAATATCACACAGTATAGAATATTAACTGAAGGAAACAATACCCAATAGTAACTAGAACATACCACATTCAATCTTATAATAACATGACTCTGCATTAGTATTCACTATCAAAAGCCACCCTGCTCCATAACTGAGTACCCATGATCACTTGATCATGAAAAAAAAGATACTATTTTCAAAGTATACTGTTTAAGTGAAAAGGCACCAAGGTGTACCCTATAGACCAACAGTGAGCAGAGGGTAAAGGGTGTAAAAAGGAATGTGATGACAGGCATGAAACAAGGCAAATTCGAACATGATTGCATTTGAATGTATAGTCAGCAAAACTGGACAGGAAATATCATTAGTACAGACTTTCTTATGCCATTCACACTAATTCCTGCCTCCAGGCTGACCAGATATTTCACTAGAGCAGTCTATGTAGCTTTCTGTCATTGAAAGAATATGGAAGCACAAAAATGCACAAAAATTAAGAGATCAGAACTAATTGGTCAAGGGTTTTCAATCTTTTAAAGAGGGTGGTGCCCACTGCATCTTGGGTATCACTTTATTTCAGCTTGCTTTCTTTTATTTTACCCATCTTTGATATAAAAGATGGTCCTAAGGCACAAATCTCAAATGTAAATCTGAAATTTCCTAACTTTTGGCGTGTCTGAATCTAAGGATCTGAGTCAGACTGGGTATAAATAACCTCTGGTATGAATCTTACTTGTATGTCAGAGCATGAGGTGCCTGGAGCTAGCTTTAGAAGCATCTCAGTTCAACGTACACATACAGACTGAGATGAAGATGCTAGAATTTTAGAATGAACCCAAATGCCATTAAAAAACCCCCTTTACATAATGCAAGTGTATTGGGTCTGGCTGAGATGGAGTTAAATTTCTTCACAGCAGCCAGCGTGGTTTTTATGACCAAAACACTGCTGACAACTCACTCATGTTTTAGCTACTACAGTGGGCAGTGCTTGCACAGCATCAAGCTTTTCTAAGTTTCTCACTCTGCTTGCTATGGGCAAGGAGGCCAGGGATTGGCAAGAAGCTGCAAGGGGACACATATGGGACAGCTGACCCAAACAGACCAAAGGCATGTCCTGTACCATCTAACATGCTTAGCAATAAAGACTTGGGAATGAGTCTTTCCAAGTACTCATTGCTACAAGATTGGCTGGGTATCAGCCTGCTTTTGGAATGTTATGAGCCATGGCCATTTGGGTTTTGCTTTTTTCCCCCCCTCTCCCTACCTTTTCCCCCTTCACTTATTAAACTCTTTATGTTGACCTACGAGGTTTTTCTCACATTTGCTCTTCCAATCCAGTCCCCCATTCTGATGAAGGGGGAGTGAATGAGCAGCTGGTGGGTGCTTAATTGCTGATCAGGGTCAACCCACCACAAAGATTAAAGGACGTAATTTTTCAAAGAGAAGAAAGGCAAACTGAATTACTTCTTTGCTATATCTACCAAATAAGAAGTAGAAATGAAACAGGAAAAACATTACTCATTTTTCAAACCCAGGTATGTTCAGAGGCCATATTCCATAGCCACAGAGGTGACAAACATTTCTTTCAGGTGTCACTTCTTTATTACTTGACACTCTATTTGGATAGCCTTATTAGGTTTTCTAGCTGTAAAAACGGGCTTTCTAAATATGAACAGAAATTTTATCATTGCTCATATCTTAAGAACAGATTTTGAAAGGGGCTTATAAATCTTTTTCTCCTTTACACCAAATGCATTATTCAGACACTAAGTTTCACAACACAAGAATTAGACAGGTAATTATGTTTTATTATTCCAATTTAAAGATAAGCAAATCTGGAAAAAGACATGGAGTGTTCTGTGCAAGGCCATAGTAAGCACTGGACTGAGGGCTGACTAGCTTTCCTTTCTCTAAACTCTGTCTTCAGGTTTGTGGATGACGATCTTCTAACAATAGTCCATGTGAGTTTCCTCCTCTGTTTCTTTGGGAATCCTGAGATAGTAGAACTTTTGGAGTAATCTATCTTTGATACAATCTTTTCTACAATTATGTTTAAAAATCCCTACTGACTGCTACCTCTCCTGTGCATGACTGTATACCAATTTGTGCAACTCAAAAAGGCCAGAGAGGTGCATAGTTTAATTTTGTTTATTTATTCCTGCCAATTTAATCCTTTCTTCAATAATTAAACAATGGGACTGTTTACCCTCCCTCTTAATTAGTCACTGGCTCTTTAAACCGAATGGTAATGATCGTAAGAGTTTCTTTATGTCTTTCATGTTATAGTAAAGGACTTTGAGATATTTTTTTCTCCTAAGTCGTTGTTGAATTTGACATCAGGACTATTCATTGCAGATCTAGCTGCAATTAGAGCAATTATGCAGATCACATGTCTTTCCAGTTTAATAGCTGGCTTTTGTTTTGCTTTCTTCCCCCCCCC